>JABACO010000694.1:0-23843 GCA_013339895.1 Ephydatia muelleri | reverse complement strand
CTCCTACGCACCATACATTTCCCCATAGCCCGGTGGTCAGAGCTGTTCTACTTGGAGACATACGGTCCTCAGACATAACATGATACAGACTTGACGACTTGATTCTGCGGTAGGCAACTGGTTACAATTTCAGAAACCTGATTTCTCAAGGACGTTACTACTTGGGGAGGTCCGATATATGTCGTAGAACGGTATGGGAATAAGTATGGGGTTTGACTGGAAATGCTCCTAGCGGGCCGTGCAACCTTTGGACGAGAGTCCAACTCTTAAGCACACGTCCCCCTTGGATGATTAGGCCGGGTATTCATTTTATAACTCCCTCGTTTCTTGCGAAACAAAAGCTATCATGCACCCCGCCCCCTTTCTCTGTGAACCGTCACGTGATACTATTCGCACACACGTTTGCAATTACGGTCCTGCAGCTGCATAAATCTACCCTTAAGGCTTGCTTTGCACATTCCTAGCAGTCGATTCTATAGCAACGCCGTACACTCAACGCACTTGTGCAGAGGGTACCCGCCCCCTTTCTCTCTGGAGCCTATTTTAGTACTACGCATGGCCCTGGAAGAATGACTAACTAGTCCATCGTCACAAGGCAATATGCAGAATGGATTCCAAATGGCTTTGCACATTCCTGGGAGTAAATTTTGCCACCTTCTTACCGCTTTCCTCACAAACGCCATACACTCCACGTACTTGTACAACAGGGCACATCTCCCGTTTAGAGAGCGGCACGACCTCGGCTTTTCCAGTTTCTTACATTGCAATCATTTGACAACTTATTGAACGTTGTACGGAGTCTAGGTTGTATTCGCTCAGAGGACCGTACGTCGCCAAAGTCGACGACCCCAGGTTATTGAGTATGGCATTTTCTATGGGAAGGCGTGGCCAGCCACCTCCTCCTATCCTTTGAAAGAATAGGAGACACACGCCTCCCTCCTACGCACCATACATTTCCCCATAGCCCGGTGGTCAGAGCTGTTCTACTTGGAGACATACGGTCCTCAGACATAACATGATACAGACTTGACGACTTGATTCTGCGGTAGGCAACTGGTTACAATTTCAGAAACCTGATTTCTCAAGGACGTTACTACTTGGGGAGGTCCGATATATGTCGTAGAACGGTATGGGAATAAGTATGGGGTTTGACTGGAAATGCTCCTAGCGGGCCGTGCAACCTTTGGACGAGAGTCCAACTCTTAAGCACACGTCCCCCTTGGATGATTAGGCCGGGTATTCATTTTATAACTCCCTCGTTTCTTGCGAAACAAAAGCTATCATGCACCCCGCCCCCTTTCTCTGTGAACCGTCACGTGATACTATTCGCACACACGTTTGCTATTTTATTGAAACTCTCTGCAGCTGCATAAATCAACCCTAACCCTAACCCTAACCCTAACCCTAACCCTAACCTAACCCTAACCCAGGTGTCAGTGCTAACTCGCCACCATGAGTTGGACACTGTGGGCAGTTACGGAGAAAGATCCAACTCCCGTTAAGCCACTGGAAGGAATCTCAAACTGGTAAGAGGAAACCACCTCGATACAACTAATGTGAGGGGACTGAGATAAGTAAGAGGACCAGATGAGGAGAGTAAAACACTCTCCTCCAAAGTCAAATCCCAACGAGGGAAAGAGCCCACACCCGGACCCTGACCCTTCAAGGAGGGTAGACTTGAGGGGAAGAGGTAAAGGCCTTGAAGATGGCAGATTTGACACACTCTGTCACTTCCAGTGCGCAAGCACTGAGCCAGAGCCTTATTGTTGCACAAGGATGGCATGAACCACAGGGAATTGACCTAGGGAGGGAGCAGAGAGCAAGTACATGGTAACCACCAAAGGCGTATACCTTCAACCACACTCACACCAATGTGCAGTATAGATGTACAAAGGTGAGAGGTTTGGGCAGAGTGGTGTGCTAGATATTTAAACGTACATTTAAGCCAACAAAGCAATTGTACGTGCATGTAACTCCCTATTACCACAAAGGGACCAGGAAGGGCATTGTTATTGAACCCGAAGCCTAGAGCGAGTCCTCAATAGTGTAGGGGATACTACCCCTTGGTTACCAATAGACTATGGGAACCCAGTACCTCGGATGAGTGGGAAACCACCAACATCCCCAAGGCTGAAAGAGGTTAACCCACCTCATGCGTCCGGCACCAACCAAGGTGATGCTGTGCCCTAGGCTGAGAAAGCCATACATGGCCTCTGGTCGAGATTACATGCACAAGGGGAATTGAGATCAATTTTCTCTTAACCACCCTGCGTGGCACTTTGGGGTAGTCGTACTGTTGGCAGCAAGGTGGTGAAAGTTTAAACCAATTCCCATCCTTGGTGCTCAGGCGACCCCTGATAAGTGCTGTAAATGCATCTACATGCAATGCATTGAAAGAAAAGGGGATTGCTGGGAGATTGAACCAACCCAACACTAAAACCTAAAGCTAAGCTAAGTCACAAAGGTGTGGTGTTGAGGACATACCAACCCAATGCTAAATGCAAACCAGAACACATCGGTTTTGGGGCTAAAACCAACCTAAAACTAAGACCTAAAGCTAAGCTAAGTCCGGAAGGTGTGGTGTTGAGGACATACCAACCCAATGCTAATGCTAACCAGAGCAGAATGGTTTTGGGGCTAAAACCTACCCAGCACTTAAACCTAAAGCTAAGCTAAGTCCGGATAAGGGGATATTGAGGACATACCTACTCAATGCTCATGCAAGACAGGAGAGATGGGGTTCTGAGGTATTACAACCTCTACTTAAATTCCATATCCTGAGGTTGGATCCCTTTCAGACAAAAACAGCTCCCCTGATGGAGGTAAAAAAATACCATGTACTAAATTTCATTTCCAATGATCCCTCGTCCCCATCTTACAGTGATGGGAAACGTTACCAAATCTGGTAACCCACTGTTTGTACTACAACCTATTCTTATGGCCGAAACCACGGTCATAAGCGAACTCAGTAGGTATAAACAACACATCTACGGGTAGTATATGTGCCACACTCGATACGTAGAACGCCTAATATAGTGCGCTAAGTGTCATAAGCAGTACGTGAGCCTAAACGATTAGATCCCTGACCCAGAGGCCCGGCAGACACTTACAGTTGATCAGCCTAAAAGGGTGCATCAGCGGTGATGGAAACACCCATCGTGATTTGAGATCCAACCGCTTGCCAAAGGGAGCGTTGATTTGGAACCATGAGAGGCTAATAAACGGCTCTAGTCCACAAAGACCCTGCGGACTCAACGTTTGGCACTATGGCACCTGTTGGCCTAAACTGCATCCTTGTCTACAAAGAACGACGCGGTTCAGTCAATGCTGATAAACAAACCATTGTACTCGTACCCGGACTGTACACCTGCCTGCCAATTGAGTCAATTAGACCAATTGACTACCTTCGGGGGCGGTGTATACACTGACGTCATTTGAAACAAATTGACGATCTGCATTGCTGCTCGTTAAGTAAGCTCTCCCTAACCTCATCGGGTTAGAAAACCGAGCTGATTAGAACGGGCAAATTTACTTAATTTCTAAACCTACGGGTCTAGAATTGTTAAGTAATGAACGAGGGGAACTCATTTTCGCACGTGAGTGTTACTAAATTTGAAAGAGCAGCGTTATCTCGCCACTGAAGATCCCGAGTACCTTCTATCAAAGGTGCGCTAAGGGTGAAACCGGTATGGCGTACTACTGCGAAGGGAAGTAATTCCGCATCGAAGGTTTGCTTCTGCTGTCGCTCAACTGGCGTATGGAAACAACAGGAAGGGTCTAGCCATATCCATGGTTGCTACCCCCCACGAATGTTGTATTTCATTTGCTCTTGTATTTACCGTGACTTGTCTTCTCTCCGAACCCGGGGGCGTTGAACTTCTTTTGGCTGGCGATGCGGAATGGCTGAAACCACATCCCATTGAGACCTTTGCCGTAATCACCCATGAATAACCTTCGCTAAACCAGCCTAGAGTTAATTAATCTCCCCTATTTGTATTTCATTCTGAAATATATTAATTTTTTTTCCCCCCCATTTATCTGTCCTCTCGTCCCCCTACCTCCTATTACATTAGGCACAACTGAATAACTGTTCGTTTTGCTTGTAATTTTCCTTCCTCCTAACCAGGAGCCCTGGTGCTGTACATTGCCTGTTGCCTTTTGTTTCCTTTCCTAGATATGGCTAGACTAGCCACATCCTCGGAAAGTGACTGTCTGGCACCATCTCTTGCAGCTACTGTACTTGGACATTATCCACAATGGTGGAGACAGACCAGTCTCAGCCGCCAATCGTGCTGACAAGCACGATGACGGTACGGTGGAAGCCGCCAGTGATGAAGACGGGGGGCTGGGCGCCTTATGCCTTTGTCACCATGTCCAAGCTGGTTGGACACAATGTTCCAGGGAAGGGGGCTGGCCTTGCTGGAGAATATCACCTCCACAAGCATGAGTTGGCAACCACTGGTAGGTAAGTTGAGGATGAGGTCAACTCACTGTGTAGTCTAGGGATGACGCAGTGTACCATCTATATACAAATAACCCTAACCCTAGGCTCATTAAACAAAGCTAGTAGCTTCTTGATTGTGGAGTACTTAACTTTATCTAATTGCATTGCTGGTGTGTCTTCAAACGAATAATTGTACTGTGTAAGTAACTGTGCCATAGATTTTTTAGGAAGTGTTTTGACACAACCCTTATGCAAATAGAGGCTTTGCGCAATGCTTCGAACTGCTGTTCTTGCAAAGTTGCAGTTTATTGCTTCCACCATCTGAAATAAGTGTTTCACAGGGAAATTATTTTACTAAAATAATTGTTTCATCTTTATTACAGCAGTTACTTAATTTGGAGGGTGTAGTTGTGATGGTGGGTGGATGGAGGTGTCAATGGTGATGGATGAAGGGTGTGTGGATGGTGGAGGTGTAAGTGGAGGGTGTAGTGGGTGGGTGGAGGTGTCAGTGGTGATGGCTGGAGGGTGCAGTGGATGGTGATGGTGGAGGTATAAGTGATGGTGGGTGGAGGGTGTAGTGGGTGGGTGGAGGTGTCAGTGGTGATGTTGGGTAGGTGGAGGGTGTAGTGGATGGTGATGGTGAGGGGAGGTATCAGTGGTGGTGATGGTTGAGAGGATGTAGTGGGTGGTGTCAATGGTGATGGGTGAAGGGTAGGTGGATGATGATGGTGGAGGATGTGGTGGGTGGAGGGTGTAATGGGTGGGTGGAGGTGTCAGTGGTGATGGCTGGTTGGTACGGTGGATGGTGATGGGTGGGTGGAGGGTGTAGTGGGTGGGTGGAGGTGTCAGTGGTGATGGCTGGTGGGTACGGTGGATGGTGATGGAGGGGGGAGGTATCAGTGATGGTGATGGTTGAGGATGTAGTGGGTGGTGTCAATGGTGATGGGTGAAGGGTAGGTGGATGATTATGGTGGGGGATGTAGTGGGTGGGTGGAGGGTGTAATGGGTGGGTGGAGGTGTCAGTGGTGATGGCTGGTTGGTACGGTGGATGGTGATGGGTGGGTGGAGGGTGTAGTGGGTGGGTGGAGGTGTCAGTGGTGATGGCTGGTTGGTACGGTGGATGGTGATGGTGGAGGTGTAAGTGGTGGTGATGGTGGGTGGAGGGTGTAGTGGGTGGGTGGAGGTGTCAGTGGTGATGGCTGGTTGGTACGGTGGATGGTGATGGTGGAGGTGTAAGTGGTGGTGATGGTGGAGGTGTAAGTGGTGGTGATGGTGGAGGTGTAAGTGGTGGTGATGGTGGAGGTGTAAGTGGTGGTGATGGGGGGAGGGTGTAGTGGGTGGGTGGAGGTGTCAGTGGTGATGGTGGGTGGGTGGAGGTGTCAGTGGTGATGGTGGGTAGGTGGATGGTGTAGTGGGTGGTGATGGTGGAGGTGTAAGTGGTGGTGATGGTGTGGAGGTGTCAGTGGTGGGTAAGTGGAGGGTGTAGTGGATGGTGATGGTGGAGGGTATAGTTATATATAAGATATTAGTTAGGCTGGATGATTCTAGATGGTGTGCGTTGACGTTGGAATGTGCACAGTTTGGAAAGATGGTGTTCTAAAATTATGTGAGTCAAGTGGGTGGTGTGAGTGCAATGGCATATTTAGGGGGGGGGGGCTCGGGCACCCCCCTCTGTCTCAAGAATGAATACAATGAATTAAATTAAAAACGACAATTAAGTTCATTCGCGCGCGTGAAGTGCTTGAGCACCCCCCTTGGTCAAAATTGTAACCGTTTATCCCCCCCCCCTCCCCCCACTTTTCGTATCGGACCTGAAGCGAATTGCCCCCCCCCCCCCCCACTTTCGTATCGGACCTGAAGCGAATTGCCCCCCCCCCCCCCCCCCACACACACACACACACTTTTCGTATGGGGCCTGACCTTAAGCACCCCCCTCGCTGAAATCCTGGATACGCCACTGGAGTGCACGTTGTGTGCAGGAGGGTTGGTGTGTGTATTTGTACATTTAATGGTATATCTGAACCCCCCCCCCCCCCCCTCCCTCCCTCCAGGTTCAACTCTCCATCACTGGTGATACTGTCGTGAGACAAGCTGCAGTCCTTTTCTTACATGTAGCATGCGTTCATGTGTATTTTACTAATAATCAGCATTAGTTATCTGTGCTGTGATGAATCTAATTCATTATAAAGTATTGGTGTAACCAGTTGCCACTGCTGTACACTAATTATTCACCAGCATGAATATAGACATGTCACATGCACATACCATCATAAAACCGAATGTTACAAATAGGATAATGCTGTTTACCTTCCAAACAACCAAAAGCTTGCACCTGAAAAGCTGTTGCAGCGTGCGCACGGTATTTAGAGTTCCAATCCAATCCGATTGCTACACAAGTCAGTGGGTATATTCATACGGTCAGGTACACATACTAAACAGTTAAAAAATCCACCCGAAAATTGTAAGTCCCCGAGGCTGTTGTACCTGAAAAGCTGTATGAATCGACGAAGTCTTGAAGTCTTTAACTGTGCTGCCAACTGAAGCTATTGATGAACGAATTCTAAGTCGCAATTATAAAAGTATCTTGTAAGTAGTTGTTCATTTGATATCATGCTGTTTACCTTCCAAACAACCAAACGCTTGTTCCAATCCGCGGCCGACTGTGACGCTACACAAGTCAGTAAGGATAGGTTCACGTGTGTAGTCATATTTATTTACCCGACCCTTAAATTATACAATGCAGTGTAAGTCCATGCTTTCCCTGCATACCTGAAAGCTGTACAACAAATCCACTTGAAGTCTTTAAATGCGACGTACCGTATTCGTGATTGGCGCGCCAAACGTTCATTGGTTGTTACGTATCGTGACGTCATTTACAATTGTATTTGGCCGCATGCGGGAATGGCAATATGGTATCATTATGTTCGTACATTTTTGTAGGGCTTAAAATTCTTTATTTTGCACATTATTATTAAATTGCACAGAAGTTAGGTCCTTAAACAATGTTTATTCACTAGGGCCAAAAGTTCTTATCACTCGGGTTGCGTAGTGAATGGTAACGAAGTTATTGTACATATAAATTTCTATTTTAAAAATCTTGCTTTACGCTTTGAACTCCCACAACTTGCATACTGCGCCGTTGGCCCTAGCAGTACCTGCTACAGGTGTTGTATCCCTTTACTTTTAGGCACATTTCGTCTTATAAAAGCCCTTTTTCACGATCCATTTTTTCTGAAGAAGTGAAATTTAGGTATATTTAAAAGTTACCGCACCGCGCAAAGCGCATACTCGTTTCCATGGCAATAAACATTCAAATGTAAGTCATAATGATCAATCAAACACAAAATACAAAAGATACAAATGTCCATCCTTTGGATAAGGAATAATTCACAACTAAACAACTGATGTTTGACAGCTTTTCTGGGATCCGATCCTGGTGTAGCTTGCCTTAACCACCCTGAGCTGGAAACACTGCAGACACTGGAAACACTGGAAACACTGCAAACACTGCAAACACTGCAGACACTGGAAACACTGGAAACACTGCAGACACTGGAAACACTGGAAACACTGCAGACACTGGAAACACTGGAGACACTGCAGACACTGCAGACACTGGAAACACTGGAAACACTGCAGACACTGGAAACACTGGAAACACTGCAAACACTGCAAACACTGCAAACACTGCAAACACTGGAGACACTGGAAACACTGGAAACACTGGAAACACTGCAGACACTGGAAACACTGGATACACTGCAGACACTGCAAACACTGCAGACACTGGAAACACTGGAAACACTGGAAACACTGCAAACACTTCAAACACTGGAAACACTGCAGACACTGGAAACACTGCAGACACTGCAGACACTGGAAACACTGGAAACACTGCAGACACTGGAAACACTGCAGACACTGGAGACACTGCAAACACTGCAAACACTGCAAACACTGCAAACACTGGAAACACTGCAGACACTGCAAACACTGGAAACACTGCAAACACTGGAGACACTGGAAACACTGCAGACACTGGAAACACTGGAAACACTGGAAACACTGGAAACACTGCAGACACTGCAAACACTGCAGACACTGGAAACACTGGAAACACTGCAGACACTGGAAACACTGGAAACACTGGAGACACTATAAACACTGGAGACATTGCAGACTGGAAATGCACCGTACCCAGGATGTAATTATTCACTAAGGGTCAAGGTTTAACAAAAACCTTCTCTCCCTAACTGTTTCTCTTTCAAAGTATGCTTATTTTCCTGCTAAATGAACGCAAAAGTGAAAAAGCGGCTGGGGCGACTGGGGGAGCTTACAACGCTCCCCCAGACCCCCTAGCTGTTACGGGAGGGGGCACGCCCCCTCCAGTACCCACCCCCGCTTGTGAATATTTATTATACCCCCCCTTCCAGAAATCTGGATCCGCCGCTGATGAGAACTTAGTATTTGTTTCAGCACGAAGATGTTGCGGAACGGGATCTGCTTATGCACTGAAGTATAATAGTGCGCATGCGCAACCGAGGTGAAATAGTTGTTGCATCTTACTTTCAGTTTAAGAGGTGAAAAAAAAATGATCATTTTGTTTTTGGCTTCGAACGGGACCGCTTGGAAGCTAGCACCCCATTCCTCAGCACCACATTCTTCTCTAATTAGATTACGTACGGCTAATTATATTCATTGCCTTGCAGGTATTCATAGATGTATGAATGAGTACACTGTATAAAATTAACGCACGATGTATGCATTGGAATTGCAAAAGCTTCAAGACATCATTATGGCATAGTACCTATGAGATGGTCTGGTTTGGCGTGGAAAATACTTAAGGTAGTGTTCCTTCCCCCATGGTGTGGCAAAAATATTATCTTGGTCAGGATTGTTCTTGAAATCAGGAGCCAAAATAGCACCAGCAGCAAGATCAGTATCATTAACACTGCTGCTATCACTTTCTACACTTGTGTCATCATCTTCCTTGTCACTCCCATCCTGGAAACTTGCATCAGTGTCTTTATCCAACTGGTAAATACCACCCAAATTTATCTCTGAAATTGGATAATACCTTGCATAAATTTACTCATGCAACTGTTCCATGTTATTTGTGTTTGTTACAATGATTTGGAATTTTTTCAATTCCTCGTACAAAACTCTGCTCATCACCTGGATTATCGATGACCTTTTTGAATGTTTGCAGTGGGTAATATGTACCTTCTGACAGTTGTTCATAAGCCATCTGGGCTCGAAATCGTGGCATCATTTCCTACAACAGTTTCACAACTGACTGGTAATGAAGCTGAGATCCTTACTTGTGTGTGTACATAATCCAAACCCTCCACTTCTAATCTTGCAGCCTAAAAAAATGTTCAAATGCATGTTAAGGGGTCAACACTTGTCTGTCTCCTCACAAAACAAAGAAATGCTCCGCAGTCAAAAGAGTTTGATTGCTTTGGTGATGTTCTGGACTGGATAATGCATTACATACACATGTATGTAATGAATTCCTACTTAAATTGGATATACTTCAGAATCTTTGTACTTCCAGACAGATAGAGATAATGTAGTATTGTTTCCTCACCATCACTAGGTCCTTCATCCACACCATCACTAGGCCCTTCATCCACACCATCACTAGACCCATCATCCACACCATCACTAGGCCTTTCATCCACACCATCACTAGACCCATCCATCCACACCATCACTAGGCCTTAGGCCCTTCATCCACACCATCACTAGGCCCTTTATCCACACCATCACTAGGTCCTTCTCACTATTACTTGGTCCTTCACCCACAATCTCTACATCATTAACTCCTTCCTCCTTAATCTCTCCATCCAAATGAGTACTGGTATCTTCCTGTACATGATCAGCAACCTTTCCCTCTGTAACCAGAACTGCTTGGTCTCTAGTGCAGGTCTAAATGTATAATCATTATAACATATGTGTACACACCACATTATAACACACATATGGCTATGCATGTGTTTCATCATTAAATCATCAAAGTAAAACATTTACATTGTACAAGTAATTTTATATACCTGATAATGATGACTTGCACCAATTTTTTTTTGCACACATAAATCAGATCGGTTGTGGTACCAATATGAAGCAACTGCTGCCACAAACTTGAAGGATGGATTTGATTTTCCAGACAAAACTTGTGCAGCTAAATACCAATAACCACTAGGTCCATTGCAAAATGCATCTTTTGGAGGCGTCTCCCCTGTGTCAGCAATGTACTTTACAAGTGCACCAGGTTCAAAGTTATGCTTTCGTCTAATAGGTGGCTATAAAAGGGCACATCTAATAAAACAACTAAACTGAAGCAATACAAACATTTCAGAGATGCATAATTATTTTACGCAAACACATAATCACTAATGATGTACAAATGTTCTGTTAAATAAACAGGTTGTGATATTATATGTACCTTTACACCGTACATCATTTCAGAAGTATGGAAAACAGATAACTTCATACAGAGATCACCATGTAACATACTTGTTCCTGGATAAGTAAAGAATCATTCAATGTGACCAGGTAATACTTATATAATGCCAATCAGAGTACCTTGAGCTACAAAAGCATGTACTACACATGTAATACTACTGCCTTCAGCAATAAAATTACAAAATCAATCTGTGTAACATGTATTGATGCACGAGTATTGTGGCTTAGTTGTGTATTTTATTGCACATAGATGACTGTACATATCGGGTGTCCAAAAATGAATGCAACACATTGAAGTCACTATAATGCAGGTTTAACCACTTCATATGTTACAGTTACTAACACATTTATGTGGTATGGATGTAGCCAGGCTTGATTCATCTACGAATGAGATATCATCCACTCTGCCTATTAATACCTGTTCTAATAATGGCGCACCCAGCGTATCCTCGGAAGCAGATTCTGTGTGGAGTCTTCCCCCCTACTGTGAATCCAGTGCACCAAACTTTTTGTGGGATGAGTAGACAGTGAGACTTTTTCTCATTCTTTGGAAAGTTGCTATTCTGAGGTTGTTCATTAGAAAAGGTATTTTTTCAGGCTTCCTTTTGGACATGTAGGCAATTGTGTTGTAAAGGAGCTAACTAGACTCTTCAATTCTTTTGCAAATGCAAGTGCTTTAGAGTCTGTTGCCTTAAAAGCAGCTGTGGTTCTACCTTCTCTGCTCCTTCAACGAACTCATGCAAAATCTAAGGCTAAAGAGGATGTGGTACATTTAGAGCGACGGCTCACGCTTTGGCTCAAAGGTGATCTTAACACCCTACTTGTTGAGGGTCGTGCAATTCAGCATCTACTCTCCAGAAAGAGAACTATTACTCGGACTAGATCAGCCTCTATGGGAGAGAAGGCTCGCATTTTTGCGAAACTGATGATGGAAGGGAAGTCAAATCAGCACTGAGAATGATTGCTAATGATGAATGTATTGGTGTTCTTCCTCTTACAGATGAGGTTTTACAAAGCCTAAAGGGCAAACATCCTACCAGGAAAGAGGCTATTCACACTGCTTTGGTAGCTCCAAACTCTCCTCCTGAACTAGTCCCACATATCATACGGTTTGTTACCCTAAATGCAGAGCTGATTCGCAAGGTCTCAATGGAAACAGAAGGTGCTGCTGGTCCTTCTGGTTTGGATGCAACTGCTTGGAGACACCTTTGCTGTTCATTTCAATCCTCCTTTGATCTCTGTGCTGCATTAGCCTCTGTTGCCAAAAGAATCTGTACTACCACAGCGAAACCGCTATCCGGAGACGGGTTGCAACGGTGCCCCGTCACTTTCGATCAAGACGGACTTCCACGTAAATTTCACGGAAACGTTTAGTGACGGTATCCGTGTATTTATGAACGGTAATCGACGAACGCTACCGCACGGTACCGTGTCCTCCACTATTATTGACGCATGGTCACGTGATACAAGTAACTCCTTCCGAATTCAAAAAATGAGCGGCAAGTGACGTTGCAGTCACCACTGCGGGGAATACGTGTGTAGATCTACATTTTTTGAACACCAAATGCTAGTAGAGTCGTCATCCAAAGCTGATAGTTCTCTTCAAGCTAAACAACAGCTTCCTGCGGAAGGTATGTATCGTATATCATACACGTGCACCGATTATGTATGCATATGCGCAGCTGCATATGCGTATACTCGATTCGCGAGATATAGCTAGTGCTGAGCGTTAGCTATTAGCAGCTAATTGTATCCTTTTTTATTATACAGGCAGTACCGGGTACCGGTACTATGGCAGACAGGAGAGCATATAGAATAGCTCTCCGGCTCTGAGTCAGATTCGTCATCAAGTAAAGAATCTTTACAGCAAGGACTCCATAACTATAAATGGCACCAATTGCCTGTGTGTGTATGTGATGTGTGCCTCTGTGTGAGATGTGTGCCACTGTGTATGTGTGCCTGTGTGTTGATGTGTGTCTCTGTGTAATATGTAGTCTTAGTGATGAGTGCCTCTGTGTGATATGCGCCTCTGTTTATGATACATGTATCCCTGTGTGTAATGTGTGCCAATATGTGTAGCCTGTGTGTGATTTACACATGCCTCTGTGTGATGTGTTCCTGTGTGTGATTTTGTGATGTACCTGTGCCTCTGTGTGATGTGTCCCTCTGTGTTATGTGTGCCTAGGCTCTGTGCGTGATGTATGCCTCTGAGTAATGTGCACTTGCCTCTGTGTGATGTGTTGCTGTGTGTGATGAGTGCCTGTGTGTGATGTTTGCCTCTCTGTAATGTGTAGCCTTAGTGATGAGTGCCTGTGTGATGTGTTCCTCTGTTTATGATGTGTCCTTGTGTGTGATGTGTGCCAATGTGTAACTTGTGTGTGATGTGTGCTTGTGTGTAATGTGTAACCTTAGTGATGGGTGCCTGTGTGTGATGTGTAGCTGTGTGTGATGTGTGCCTCTGTGTGTGATGTGTGCCTCTGTGTGTGATGTGTGCCTGTGTGTGTGATGTGTGCCTGTGTGTGATGTGTGCCTATGTGATGTGTGCCTGTGCCTGTGTGAGATGTGTGATGTGTGATGTGTGCCTATGTGTGATGTGTGCCTGTGTGTGATGTGGCTGTGTGTGATGTATGCCTGCGTGTGATGTGTGCCTGTGTGTGATATACACATGCCTCTGTGTGATGTGTGCCTCTGTGATGTGTGCCTATGTGTGATGTGTGCCTGTCTGTGTGTGCCAATATGTGTAACTTGTGTGTGCCTGTGTGATGTGTGCATGTGTGCATGTGTGTGATGTGTGCCTCTGTGTGATATGTAGCCTTAGTGATGAGTGTCTAGGTGTGATGTGTGTCTGTGTGACATGTGCCTGTGTGATGTGTGCCTGTGTGATGTGTGCCTGTGTGATGTGTGCCTGTGTGATGTGTGCCTGTGTGATGTGTGCCTGTGTGATGTGTGCCTGTGTGATGTGTGCCTGTGTGATGTGTGCCTGTGTGATGTGTGCCTGTGTGATGTGTGCCTGTGTGATGTGTGCCTGTGTGATGTGTGCCTGTGTGTTGTGTGCCTGTGTGATGTGTGCCTCTGTGTGTGCCTGTGTGATGTGTCATTTGTGCTTGTGCATGATGTATGCCTGTGTGTGATGTGTGCCTGTTTGTGTGATGTGTGCCTGTGTGTGATGTGTGTCTGTGTGATGTGTACCTGTGTGATGGTGCTTCTGTGTTATGTGTGCCTGTGTGATGTGTGCCTCTGTGTGCGATGTGTGCCTGTGTGATGTGTGCCTATGTGTGATGTGTGCCTCTTTATTATGTGTGCCTTTGTGATTCTGTGTGTCATTTGTGCCTATGTGTGATGTATGCCTGTGTGTAATGTGTGCCTGTTTGTGTGATGTGTGCCTGTGTGTGATGTGTGCCTGTGTGTGATGTGTGTCTGTTGATGTGTGCCTGCACATGTGATGTGTGCCTGTATGATGTGTGCCTGTGTGATGTGTGCCTGTTGGTGTGATGTGTGTCTGTGTGTGTTTATAGCCTTAGTGATGAGTGCCTCTGTGATATGTGCCTCTGTGTGATGTGTACCTGTGTGATGTGTACCTGTGTGATGGTGCCTCTGTGGTATGTATCCTGCGTGATGTGTGCCTCTGTGTGTGATGTGTGCCTCTGTGTGATGTGTGCCTATGTGTGATGTGTGCCTTGTGTGATGTGTGCCTGTGTGTAATGTGTGCCTGTTTGTGTGACGTGTGTGTGGCTGTGTGCAACATTATAGAAGTACTTCGTTCATTCTTTGCATGTGTAGGGATAAAGGATTATGTCTTCCATCCTCACTCAAACTAAAACTGATTCCATGTACATGTTGTATGTTCTGCATTCTTGTATTGGACCTTAATGAATCAATTTCAAGGCTGATAAAAGATTTAAATCGCACATACATGTACTGGACTGTTACCTCATTGCCATGGCAACACATCGCATACCAATAACAAGCGGTATAAGCTCGCTAATTGCAATTGATTGACAGTTGCTGGTTAATTCAACTATAACTGTCCCTTGACCAATCCACGTGACTATTAATAATAGGTTTTTGGCGGGGAAACAGTGGTGTAGCCGATGGATGTTACCTATTTTATCGCAACCTATTTTGGCGCCAAAGTACAACGTGCATCAGCGCAGCAAAGAGCACAATATGGTAAGCGTTTCGCTATCGGCCTTTGTCCTCCTCTATAGCAACTTTCAGGTTCAAAGATTGGCGTGGAACTTATGGATCCGAATAAACTTGTTGATTCGCCACATACTGACATGAGTGCTGCGTAAGTGCCATTTTTGGGGTGTCGAAGATATCACAACCACTTTTCTTCCATCTACAGGAATAGGTTGTAACGCATATTAGTAGGTGTAACGTATTATTGGTACGTTATTTAATTGGTTTTTCCTCTACCCAGCCACCTTTATTTATTTTGGCTTTGGAACGCAATGAGGGATGTACAAGGGTCACTTTTTTTCTCATCTGTGACTTTTTACACAAGATGAACGTTTGATGACGTGGTGGCTCCACGTTTGTGCCAGTGTCATCGCGCGCAGATTGTCAATACCGGCGCAAATGTGTAAGCAAGTACTTCTGTGGTTCATGCATTCATGATTGATGCTATACATAATTATCTTTCAACAGAACGGAATCCGGCTTTTTGCCTAATGTGGAGACCAAGCAAAACTGACACTTGCTCTTCCTTTTTATATGCATTTGTATTTGTATATGGTTTTTTGATAGACTAACCCTGAGAAAAGTGAATGGGATGGTGCACGTATACGATAAAGCTGCATGGATAGAAAGTAGAAGCGGTACCGCTGTAGTACCGGTAGCCAGAAATCCAACCTTACGTACTGACGGTACGATGCGGTAAAAAGCGAACCGCCTTTAACCGTGGATTTCCCGGACTGACGGATTATAACGTTTAAAGACGTGACAGAGCGACGGAGGGGAAGGACGTTGCCGTCCACTCTCCGTCCACAGACGGACCGTTGGTATTGATATCAACGGTATCCGCCTACATCTGAGTGACGGGTAAGGTCACGTGATGAGACGTTACCGTCTCAATGTAATGGTTTCGCTGTGTACCTTTATAGACCCTAAATGTCTCTCAGCTTTTGTTGCCTGTCGGTTGGTTCCTCTTGATAAATGTCCAGGTGTGAGGCCAATTGGTATTGGGGAAACAATATGGCGTATCATTGGGAAGGCCATCCTGGCAACCATTGGGCGGAATATCATTGATGCTGCAGGCCCTCTTGTGTTATGTGTGGTCAACAAGCTGGTTGTGAAGTAGCAGTACATGCCATGAGTTCTCTATATGATTCCCAGACAACAGAGGCAATTCTACTGGTTGATGCATTTAATTCCCTCAATCGAGAGGTTGCTCTTAGAAATATCCAGCATCTTTGTCCTTCACTTTCAGTTGTTCTAATTAATACCTATCGTGAAGACATTGATTTATTTGTTGATGGTGCAACATTGCTTTCAACTGAAGGAACCACTCAAGGTGACCCATTAGCAATGGCAATGTATGGAATTGGCATTTTGCCACTCATTAAGAAGTTACAAACTTGCGATGTCACCCAAACTTGGTATGCAGATGATGCAGCAGCTGCTGGGTCAAGAGCTTACATTCGATGCGGGTGGGACATGATAACCAAAGCTGGACCAATGTTTGGATACTACCCTAATGCCTCGAAGACTCACCTCATTGTAAAACAAGAGTAAGTGCAATCAGCGAAAGGTCTGTTTGATGGTTCTGGAATCACAGTAATTGCTGATGGTGATAGATACCTTGGTGCTGCCATAGGGACGAGAACCCACATTGAACAGTATGTCAAAAACAAAATCTCTGAATTTATTGGTGAGGTAAAAATTCTATCAGCATTTGCACTTACCCAACCTCATGCAGCATACTCTGCATTCTGTCATGATCTCATTGGGAAATGGACTTACCTTGCTCGAACCATACCTCACAGTAGTGAACTCTTCATACCTCTTGAGAATGCCATAAGAACTATTTTTCTACCTTCCCTCACTGGTCAAAGCCCATTCAATGACACTGATCGAAACATGCTGGCACTTCCAACTCGGCTGGGGGGCCTTGGTATCATTAATCCATCCTTAATGTCTTTGTATCATTATACAACTTCTGTAAATGTGACTTCTGCTCTGGCTAACCTTGTCATCACCCGTGCAACTTTGATGCCTTCTGATCTTGGGATCCAACAACTTGAGGAAAAGAACCTGGCACGTAACCAACGTAAAGCAATGGAAACAGCATCTGTCACCGAGTAACTGGCTATACTCCCAGCCAAACAGAAACGATCTGTAGAGATTGCAAGTGAGAAAGGAGCATCCAGCTGGTTGAATGCTCTCCCTATTGCAAGGCATGGTTTTGCTCTACACAAGAGTGCTTTTAGAGATGCTATCTGTTTACACTATGGCTGGCAACCTCCTTTATTACCATCACATTGCATATGTGGCTCCATCTATACTGTGGAGCATGCCATGAATTGCCCATCAGGAGGCTTTCCTTCAATTCGACACAACGAGATGCGAGACTTGACCTCTGCATTCCTCAGTGAAGGATGTCATAATGTACATACAGTACCTACGTTGCAGCCATTACAGGGTGAGCACCTTAAGTATAAGTCTGCCAATGGAGAGGTGGGAGCTCGACTTGATGTTGCTGCACAGAATTTCTGGGGAAAAGACCACTAAACTGCCTACTTTGATGTCAGAATATTCAACCAATTTGCTCAATCTTATGCCAATTCCTCCGTGTCAAAATGCTATACAAAACATGAACTGGATAAGAAGAGGGAATATGAAGAAAGAGTAAGAGAGATTGAGCATCGATGTTTTTTCACCCTTGGTATTCTCTACAGCTGGTGGTATGGGTCCCATAGCAACCACAGTGTACAAGAGAATAGCATCATTAATTGCTGACAAGAGACAAGAACCGTATTCTACCACTCTTTTTTGGTTGCGATGCAAACTGAGTTTTTCCTTACTTCGCTCAGCAATCATGTGCCTTCGAGGGACCAGGTCATTTCATTCCCACTCACAACACCATTCTATAGCTTTGGCCTGTGCAGAGGCAAAGGTCCACTGAACAATTTTTCAATTGGCCTCGTCTTTATTTTTTATTTAATTATATTTTTATTTTGTATCTTTATTTTGTATCCTTTGTGTATTATTATTATTGCAAATATTAAACAATAAGTGTCAGAATAGACACCTATCATTCATATCAGTTTAACAGCTCTATTAAGCATTGGACCTTTGGTGGTAGATGAATCTAGTGCATGCCTTTTTGATTTTGTCTTCATACTCTTTCTGTGTGAGAATACAATGTAAACATTCATGGATGCTATTAACATTTAGTATCCTTATTTAAGGAGCATGGTCCTTATAGAAGGATGATGTTACTGCATAAACAGCTTGGTATATATTAGCAGTCACATTTAACATCACATAAATTAGTGCTATGAACGTGTGACAGATATATGGCTTCATTATTTGGCTCCGTAGGGTTTTAAAAGCTGACTAAAAGGTGCTGGATTCTGAGCCCTGATGGATCTGCAGCTGATCCTTCTGGAAATGACTGTGAAACTCCTAGGATGTTAAAATCAGGACCAATGGATATCGGGGCGTAGGAACCTGGGGAACATGTGGAGGTGGGCAGCTTGGATGTTTGGAATTGTGTTATCGTTGCTTGGAGCTATGCCTGCTGAGAGAAGAATGTCACATGCTTTCTTGAAAATACCTGCCTTAGCTAATGAGATTTCTGATTCTGTCACCCTCTGTGGTTCTTCACCAAAGGCTGTACAAGTATGAGGTATTTCCTTTTGCTAGGTTCCACAAGAGTCCAAACTCATTGTCAGACCAAAGATTGTACAAGGCCTTGATGCAGGTGGGCTTAAGGTTTCTCCCTCTGCGTTTTGATGATGGAAGTACAGACTTTGGCAACACAAAAACAGAACAGATCAATGGCTGGCCTAGCCATGGAAGGAATCAAACACATTGTGGGACGAGCTCACAAACAGCTTCAAAGCATGGAAGACTCTGGGAGGGCTTGTGGTGAGGCTGTAGGATGCGTAACAGGAATTTTTACCCTTCCCATGCAACGTTTAGGGTGTGATCTTGTTCTGGTGTTTGATTCCAGTTGGTGACAGAGAGAGCAGACAAAAATATCCTAATCTTGTAATGGGCACTGCCCATACATGTACCCTCGAGCCTTCCCACTTGGAAATTATATAATGCAACCCTTAAAACTCACATAGCAAACCATGAGACACACCTTACCTGCATCTACAAAATTCAATAAATTCAAATCAATCATACACAACTATACTTTCCAACGTACATACTCGATCCGTGTAACCTATTTACATACTCGGCCTAGAACCTACACTTATTGGTTTTATGTATACATCGCAACACATACCTTGCAACCAATTACATGTATGTAACGACCCACCCAAAAGTACATAACAATGGTGTACTTAGTGACCAATGTATAGGCTTGGTGCCCAGACCATACATCTCAGCACCGGATGTAGGATCTGGGCACCATGTATAACCAAGTGTTGATTATCCTGCTTACTACTATTACTTGTATATAGTGTGTAATATCAAAGCAGATTGTCACATCTGTCTATATTTGTGAAGACGCTAATGTAAGACCAATCCCTTCTCAGCAATCTCGAGGCTATCATGGACAACACAAATAACATTGGCACGGAGTAAGTGGAAAACTCCTCAATATACTAAGTGTCCATGATAGACCGCTGAACGAGAATAACTTTTGATAGGAGTATGACAAAAATCCATTATTTAGAAACTAACAACTTGAGGTTAGGCAAATGTATTTGCATCATTTTATTTATTTACAAGTTATAAACGATGCTTAATTTACTTTAATGAACACACAAATTAACAACTTAAAATGTGAAACCATGTTAAGACACCCGATTCAAAAGTATCATAGTTTTTAACTGAAAGTAAGATGCAATATTATTTCACCTCGGTTGCGCATGCGCACTAGTTATAATTCATTGCATACGCAGGTCCCGTTCCAAGACTAGTGACGCAACCATTGATGCACTGTATTAGCTCCACCCCTAAAACTTGCGCATTATTACTTGCCACTGAGCCCCACCCCACATTCGTCCCTCGAATTGCTTAAAATTATTTTTAATTGTTTATTCAGCGAATAGATCCTTGTGAAATCATATATACTAGTAAATAGCCGTACCTGCGGCTGCTTATCTCCCGCTTTTAGAAATTAACTAGCCGTATAACTACCTCTTCATAAAAGGAAACGTACTCCCGATCGTAGGTCATTCATACAGGCGGTGCGCACCAATTAGCGTTCTTGCTTATTGTTGTGGACGAGATCGAGATTCGCCTTAGGTAGTACAAAACCACAGTTGAGAGCAAATGGTTGGTGAGTTAAAGTCACGAACGACTGGGTGCCTATTGGCATACAGTGTACTTACGGGGTAAACGCACAGACGGTGCGGTGCAGTCCATGCACAAGCAAACTATCGATCCTTCCAGCTAGCTCTACATTAATAGCTATAACTGGTATATGCCCGTAATACTAGAGAAGCCGCGTGTATACAGCCTATAGTTCCTACTAATAGTGAAGCCTAAGAGTTCTTAGTGTGCTGTTTAGTTACCGATGCGTGTGTGAAAAAAGTGCCGAACTGTTTGAGCATTCTTTTCAACAGTATTCAATGTCATAGGAACTGTAGATATCGCTCTCAACTGGTATGTATGTGTATTAGTGTGTCATGGTGACTTGTGTTCAAGTCTGTGGTGTGTGCTAAGTCTAATGAGTTTTAAAACCAACGTTGTTCATTAAGAAAGAGACTGAGCAGATTCACCAACATCAGGATGCCTCTTTTGCGTTTACACTGGGCATGACTTATAAAAATAATACCACCTAATTCTCAGATGAAAAATTAATGTTGAGATGATCTTCAAGTGTCAGTGAATTCTTATTTGGTTGTTTCATGCAAATTTATACAGTTTCTTATAAATAAATTTGGTGTTGTATAGGTAGGTGTAACTGTTGACTAGATTTGAAAAACATTCACATGTTTCCTGTTAGAGCTTAGTATTTAAAAACTAGTCATTTGCGTGTTTCAAAAGTATTATTCTCATGCAATGGAAGCAATCTTCTTATATGCCAGTTTGTCACTAAAGAGAATGTCACTTTGTCATGGAAGAATGAGCCAACAACTTCACTCATAAAATTTGTGGTTGCCAATGCTAAATACTCACCCAGTGAGGTTACCCTAACCACCACGTAATTACTGATGCAACACTGGCAACCCCATTAAACCTTCAGGCTACCAAATAACACTCTCGCATCGACAGGGCAATACATTTTAAATTCACACCAAGAGCTATTACAACACACACATCACACATAGCTACCTACCTCACTTCCAGCAGTTATTTGAACAAATACAATATTAATCATCCAGGGATACTCAAGGCTTTTGAACCAACACACACATCACATACCAACAACCTAAAGTAATACTTTGCCATGGTTTGAATGTAATTGATCGTAATCCCATTTCTGACTTAATGTACACTCTTACTAGCTGTATACCCTGTGCTGTGTACAGTTTAAATTGTTGTTATGCAATGTAATTTATTCAAATTAATGCCCAATTTGTTGCACAGCTGATATGTTGCAGCATGGAGGAGTTGGGTCTAGCCAGGGCGAGGGATATGGCTGCTGCCAGGCTGCACAGGGCCAACATAGCCACGCACAGAGCCATGTATGCCTCTGCACTCATCACCATGTCTGAGGGCAGCTACCACACCGCCTTACTGGAGACCCAGCGTGTTCTCAATGCAGAAAGAAGGTGTGTATTGCTAAGGGGGTGGTGGGAGGGTGGTGTGGGGGTGGGTGGTATGGGGGGTGGTGGGAGGGTGGTGTGGGGGGTGGTGGGAAGGTGGTGAGGGGTGGTGGGAGGGTGGTGTGGGGGGTGGTGGGGAGGTGGTGTGGGTGGGTGGTGGGAGGGTGGTGTGGGGGGTGGTGGGGAGGTGGTGTGGTGGGAGGTGTGGTGGTGGGTGGTGTGGGGGTGGTGGGAGGGTGGTGGGGTAGTGGAGGGGTGTGGGTGATTGTTGCTGTGTGCATGATGGTGGGTGTTGCTATGGTGGTGGGGTGTGTTGCTGTGGGGGTGGGGGTGGCTGTGGTGAGGTGCTTCTTTTGTCAGCTTTGTATTTGTCAGTGAACATGAGGATTGAAATAAATTTTCCTCTCTCTATATTTGGATCAGTTCTTCGCAACGTACAGATCTTAGCCTTCAGTTGGAGGCAATGTATTCATGCCTATGTGGGGGTTGTGCGGTCTATTATTAGAGTGTAATTTTCAATGTGCTTTAGTGTGGTATAGTATGCATGTGCACGTGATATGACAAGTTGTTGTGGTGTCTGGAGGTATGTGTTTATTGTTTACATGCTTGTATACAGCGATGAAATGTAGATTACCTTTGTGCACTCTTGTGTTTTCCTAGGGCACCAATGCATATATAAAATATACTAAATTAGAAAGAATTTTCCTTTTTTTGAAAACAATGAAAATCTGTATGATATACAATACTTGGAATCAGCACTTGAGAAGGCATTGTACAAACCTTGTAAAACACGTGTTATGACCGTACATTATGTTTATGTGATTCGCATGTATGTATTATACTATCTTAGAGGAAGCTTCGTTCCCAGCCTTTCCAATCATCCCTCATCTCCTGTCCCTCTCCTATCTCCTGTCCCTCCTCTATCTCCTGTCTCCCCCCCCTCTCACTTGTCCCTCCTCCCCTCCTTGCTGTCCCTCCCTCCCCCCCTCCCTCCCTCGTTCTCCTCTCCTTCACCTGTCCCTCCCCTCCCTCCTTCTCCTGTCCCTCCCCTCCTCCTTCTCCTGTCCCTCCCCTTCCTCCTTCTCCTGTCCCTCCCCTCCCTCCTTCTCCTGTCCCTCCCCTCCCTCCTTCTCCTGTCCCTCCCCTCCCTCCTTCTCCTGTCCCTCCCCTCCCTCCTTCTCCTGTCCCTCCCCTCCCTCCTTCTCCTGTCCCTCCCCTCCCTCCTTCTCCTGTCCCTCCCCTCCCCTCCTTCTCCTGTCCCTCCCCTCCCTCCTTCTCCTGTCCCTCCCCTCCCTCCTTCTCCTGTCCCTCCCTCCTTCTCCTGTCCCTCCCCTCCCCCTCCTTCTCCTGTCCCTCCCCTCCCTCCTCTCCTGTCCTCCTTCCCTCCCCTCCCTCCTTCTCCTGTCCCTCCCCTCCCTCCTTCTCCTGTCCCTCCCCTCCCTCCTTCTCCTGTCCCCTCCCCTCCCCTCCCTTCTCCTTCCCTCCCCTCCCGCCTTCTCCTCCTTCCCTCCCCTCCCTCCTTCTCCTGTCCCTCCCCTCCCTCCTTCTCCTGTCCCTCCCTCCCTCCTTCTCCTGTCACCTCGCCCTCGCCTCCTTCTCCTGCTCCTCACTCCCCTCCCTCCTTCTCCTGTCCCTCCCCTCCCTCCTTCTCCTGTCCCTCCCCTCCCTCCTTCTCCTGTCCCTCCCCCCTCCCTCCTTCTCCTGTCCCTCCCTCCCTCTTCTCCTGTCCCTCCCTCCCTCCTTCTCCTGTCCCTCCCCTCCCTCCATTCTCCTTCCCTGCCCCTCCCCTTCTCCTGTCCCTCCCTCCCTCCTTCTCCTGTCCCTCCCCTCCCTCCTTCTCCTGTCCCTCCCTCCCTCCTTCTCCTTTCCCTCCCCTCCCTCCTTCTCCTGTCCCTCCCCTCCTCCTTCCTTTCTCCTGTCCCTCCCCCTCCCTCCTTCTCCATGTCCCTCCCTCCCTACTTCTCCTGTCCCTCCCCTCCCTCCTTCTCCTGTCCCTCCCCTCCCTCCTTCTCCTGTCCCTCCCCTCCCTCCTTCTC
>JABACO010000693.1:0-23889 GCA_013339895.1 Ephydatia muelleri | reverse complement strand
GCCTCTTCTAGTTTATAAAAATGCATTAGGCCCGAAGGTGTCTCGCTTTTCATATTTGGCCCGCTAAACGCGAGGGGGACCCCCCCCCCCCCGCTCTCGTATTTGGCCCCTAGTCTCGTACCCAGACCCTGATTCCCGCAGCTGCGGATGGATTACATCACCGCTACGTGGAAAGACTCTTTCCACGTAGCGGTGATGTAATCCATCCGCAGCTGTGGGAATCAGGGTCTGGGTACGAGACTATTTGGCCCCCCAGATAAATGCTTTCAGAAGTATTAATCGATCCTCCCCCGCCTAACTTCCTGGCTACGGGTCTGCTTATATGTACTAACGCTCCGGTATATTACAGTTACAGTTACACAACAATTTAGCCTATTACGGACGTAATCATGTACGTGTCACATTCATGCTAACCTAGGACTCTGAGACTTGCAAGATGCTTCCGTAAGAAGAGTGGTTGGTTGTCATGCCCAGGCACTCCTGTGTCGATTCTATGAGTGGCAAACTCCTCTGTGTATTGAATCGCCACCTCCGTCTTTACAACATATAATCCCAATTAGTGCCCACTCTTACAAGGGGTCATGCCATCAATAAAACAACCAGGTCTGGGCACGGCTGACTGACGATAGGGTGGCACGTGATGATCGTGGTATGCACATTGAATGTGGGGTGTATCTCACTAACGGTCTGGGCACGGCTGACTGACGATAGGGTGGCACGTGATGATCGTGGTATGCACATTGAATGTGGGGTGTATCTCACTAACCATTCAAGGGAAGTGCGATTTGATGACCCTATAAGCTCTGAAAAAATAAGTGCATTGATTACTCTCATGTAATCCGTGAGCAGGTAAGGAAAATATCATTTGGTTTGGAAACAATTGATGACTGAATAAGGAAATGAGAAAAAAATGAATGAACATTGGAAACTTGCATAATTCATGTGGAAGTGTGGTGTGGAAGTGTGGATATAGGTACTTAAGTTGCACAAAATATGTCAACTAGTCCCCACATTGCAAATCCGAGAGCAACGAGTCAATATTTGGGGGGGGGGGGGGGGGGGGGGGGGGCGGGCGGGGGAGGGGGTTTTCTGCAGTTAGCTGCAGTTTTCTGAATGCGTCCATACATGCATTTACTATGGACATTGCATGAATTACGCAATGACCACGTAATCCTTTTGACCGCCAATTTCTCGATATGCTGGAAACACTGAAAGCACTGCAGACACTGGACAGACACTGGAAACACTTCAGACACTGGAAACGCTTCTGACACTGGAAACACTACTGACACTGGAAACACTTCTGACACTGGAAACACTTCTGACACTGGAAACACTTCTGACACTGGAAACACTTCTGACACTGGAAACACTTCTGACACTGGAAACACTTCTGACACTGGAAACACTTCTGACACTGGAAACACTTCTGACACTGGAAACACTGCAGACCTCGGATCACTGAAACACTGCTGATACTGAATTGACTGAAAACACCGCAGACACTGGAAACACTCAAAACACTGCTGAAACAGAATTCACTTGAATTTACTATGGGTGCAGCTGGCTCATTACACAATCATGTAGCTATTCATTGAGGGTCAAGGTTTACAAAAACCTCGCTTATAATACTTCCTTAACAAGTCACGCTTCCTCCCTTCGGGACCTGGGATGGATATCGTCTGTTGCATGCTAAGTTCGTACTCAGGTCAGTTGATCAGCTAGGAATTGTTTGAAATTGTTCGTGTGGTTTACGCGGAATGGAATTAAACCTACTGTAACCGCAGTTGTGATATCATTCTTATACATGCCCTTCCCTTCGCAGTGCAGTAAGCAGGTGCAGTGTATTCTGCAGCGCTGTTCAAGACACCTGGATACGGCGGTCACCTTCCAGTCATATTGCAGTCAGTCTAATCTGTCAGTATACAGTTATAATAAGGCCAAACGACTTGGGTGGTCGGTGCAGGCTGGCTATACATACTATATTCATGTAGATATGCCCATTAGTGCGCACTCTATACTGTTCCTCTAGTTCTACAGTGATTTACGATGCCCCTCGCTTCATAAAGATCGACAAATTCCAAGCTGGTATTAAGCAATTGTGTGTGGTGAGTAATTCAATCATTTCTTCTTTTTGTTCATTTGTTTGCAAAGTCTAAAGTAAATAACAGATGGGAAAATCTCTGTATATACATGTGTACAGTGTATAAGTTTTATCCCTGATACACAGTAATAGTTTTATATGTGGCATGTATTCACAGTGCTGTATACGGCTAATTGTATATTAAACAATCAGTGTACTTTTGATGTTCCAAATCAAAAACCTGTCACATATCTCCTGTTATAGAAGCCAAGCAACCAGCTATATGTCAGATGGGGCAATATTTGAATTGTTCATCATATTTATTCTTACAAGAAATAGTCCGAACTCGTTGTATCTTATCATAATTGGCTTTTTTATTCATTCATTTTTTTGTCCCTAAGACAACATCAGTCCTACATAGAACTTGGTCACTGCCTTTGTGCTTCAACCGGGGAGCAGAAGGCACACTACGCATTCCTGTGGCTTCCATCAATTAGACTCATGCTCTAGGGAATACGTTCCCCCGGACCACAAATTGCCCGCGGACTGTAATGACTATGACACCGCCAATTGAAGTCCAATAATGGATTGCATTCAATTCATTTGTCTTTTTCTGGTAGAGTAGATAATGGTAAATAGAGAATGAATTAGTGTGGTGCTGTGCATTGGATTCAAATTGGACGGACCAAGCTTTATGAGCAGTAACCGATATATGAGTGCATTTAATTGATATGTGGGGCGAACTGAACCAACGTACACACATCAACCAGGTGAAACCAAATTTGTAGTGGAGCAGAACAAATGATTTGTTTTTGATGTTGGTTATGATTATAACACTGTGCACACTCGCGACGCAAGGAGATTTATCACATGCATTTGTAATACTAGAGTGTAAACTTGAAGACTGAAATATCGTTCAGCAATGCATGCATGTATGTTATGTAGCTATAGCATATAGCCATAAAGATGTGAAGTGTTGATGTTCATGTCTGACATGCAGTCTGTGCGCAGTATCATAAATACAATTGCAACTAATTTCAATAAATAATAATAATAATGATGTGCCTATAATGAGAGACGTCCGCTATTCAAGTTGGTTACAGAATTTGCTAATTTCTTCTCTTTTGTCCCCGAGATGACCAGATATCCAATCCAAACATAGTCTCGTGACGAGCTTAGCTAAAAGCCAGTTATTCATTTTGATCATTACTTCCCGTGTACTGCAGTAATCTGATAAATGATCACATGAAATTGGTTGGGCGAGTGTCGAGAGCTGAAAATGTTGACAACACGTTAACCAACGCGTACATTGAATGCGTCCATTACTCTTACCCATGAGCACGAATTTTTGATAACAGCATCTTTGACAGCAATCAAAGCATCGTAGTCTAACTGGGAAAGTGTATTTCTTGACCACGTATAGTTTCTCAAAAGGCAAACCGCGAAAAGTACATTCGATGTCTCATTGCCTTGCACGCTTAGTAACTGAGAGTAGAGAACATAAAGAATGAAGGCTCAAAATTGGTTCATTCTTAAATCATGCCTACCCTCGATCCATTAGCGACGTTTCGAAGGAGAATTAGACCTTCCCTGATATCTGCAAGTCTAGTGTTTTCGGTAGTAACTTCTCGTTTATCAGTGGAAGCAGATACTACTGTACTGATGGATAGCAAAGCCATCATACCAGCTACTGCGAAGAATACCATTTTTTTTCTGTATCTCTCGTCGGTGTCACAATGATGCATAATTTGCACTTCGTTCCTAGTTATATACTTGTCAACGAGTGTAGTTCGCTTACGTCATGAAAGTTATGCATGGTAACTGAATCAAATAATATGCAGTTGTATTGATATTGATCAATATCTAACATAATCGAAACCATTTTTGAACTTCCCCGGCATATTTAATTTCCGGAAATAGTTGTCACGCATGCGGCAATTAATTAACGCTCCATTTAATAAGTAACCAACACAATGATAATTCTTATTTCCATGGGGAATACAGATATGCTTCGTAGTATCTTGATTAAGTATCACTATGCATACCAAATACTTAAGATCATGAGCACTTTGTAGCGAGGAATTCGCGAATTGTGGTGAACTCTACAACATTTTGGCCTGTCGGGGGTCAGGACCATGGAAAGTAACACCCTCAACAACGGAAAATACATTCATGTTCTCTTCATTATACATTCAATGCGGAAACTCACCTGCAAATCAATGTTTAGCCATTACGCAACATGCAACAACTAAGGTCACTATACGCACAGTTAACTTCTGCACGAAATGCAAACATTTCGGCCGTTGTATGCATATGCTCTTTATTGCTGCATCTGCAAATGAACACGCACACACACGCACGCACACACACACACACACACACACACACACACACAACACCACAGCAATTCGGGCGTCCGATCACGAATATCGCATTCAGTCACACACGCGTGATACGTGCGCTCACGGCTTATCGTAGCCATAATTTGATACTTATTTACATATTCAATTGTGTGACGAAGCAATTTTGGCGGGTTTTTACATTAATCCTGTTTTGAAGTATTCTGGAATGCTGCTTACAAAGTGAAATACTATAATGTTGTTCTTGCCCTTCATTTACATGTAGGTGTTTACGGCGGCCCAGAAACAGAAATGGTTGGCTGGGAAAAAACAAAAAAAAAAAAACAAAAAAAAAAAAAAACGAGCGCCGTCTTACAGCCCTGTAACATCTTCGTTGAAGTTGAGCAATGAAAAGAACAGCTTGCTAGCTTTTGTGTGTGGTTTATACTTGCGATGGTTATTTGCAATTCTTTTCCAGATTCGTGTCTAGCAAAGATGCTCCGGGATCGAATCTTGTATGCAGCTGTATATTAATCGCACTCTTTGTTCTAATTGTCCACCACTTGGCCTGGATGCTATACTGTTTGACGCGAAAGCGAACAAGGTAAATCCTTGTCTGATTCGGACCTATTTGAACATGCACTCTTACTCAATGTAAGGATATCATGTGAAGCGTTCTGGGTGTTTAACTTCATCAGTAAAGTACAGTACGTGCTATAACTGCCAGAAGTTAAAGTAAAGTTTATTGCCTCAATAACAGCACCACATTTCAATCTAATTATTTATTATCACCTGGTAATTAGATACGGCCAATTGCAATGAGTAAATTAGCGTGCGGTCATTCTTAATAGTTTCATGCAGTTGATGTAGTTTTACGGCATACATTCGTTAATAAAAGCGGCTGAAAACTAAGAACACCAAAGATTGGCGATTACTTTATTCATTTCTAGCACATTTCATTAGGGCGATTTCCATGTGAACAATTACGAGGAAAGAAACAACAAACAAAACAAAAGGAGGTGGACAGCATGCATGCGGAAGTGTGTGCGAAAGTGCACAGCTGCTTGGTCGTGATCATCAATATACATGTATGTCTTCATGATGATGAAAGTCGTGATGATCTGGTGATGAGCAATGATACAGACAGTAGCGTCTTACTTCTGTCCGTACAATCACTTTGCTCAATTGTAGGTGTTGTGGAAAGTGAAGCTCTGTTGTTGCTATCACTTTGCAGATCTATGAGATAATAAAACATTTCGTCCACCTGCTTTTTTATTATCACTTTTTGACTGACAGCCATAATACGTTAGTTGAGTGTGGTAGGATAAAATAGTACATGCATGCTGGCATTGTGTGCAGTAGTTATGTCATTATAATCATGCAGGCTCATTAGTGTCTCTCAGAAATCAAATATTCACTGCTGAATACTCTTATGTACTCCCTTACTCGAACTGCTACCATCAGAGTGATCTGATACATCGTAATCCTCATAATTTCAAATACACCGGGAAGATCAAAATATGTTCAGAATGGAAAACATGTTACATACACAACTGCATATTCAGTAACCATGAATAACGTTCATTACGTAAGCGAGATAAATTAGTATATAAACTAGTAACTAAATGTCAGTGTTGTATCGTGGTGAAATCAACTAGGGATATAGAAAAATGGTATTCTTCGCAGTAGCTGGTATGATGGCTTTGCTATCCATCAGTACAGTAGTATCTGCTTCCACTGATAAACGACAAGTTACTACCGAAAACACTAGACTTGCAGATATCAGGGACGGTGTAATTCTCCTTCAAAATGTCGCTAATGGATCGAGGGTAGGCATGATTTAAAAATGAACCAATTTTGAGCCTTCATTCATTCTCTCAGTCACTAAACGTGCAAGGCAACGAGACATCGAATGTACTTTTCGCGGTTTGCCTTTTGAGAAACTATACGTGGTCAAGAAATACCCTTTCCCATTTGGACTACGATGCTTTGATTGCTGTCAAAGATGCTGTTATCAATAACTCGTGCTCATGGGTAAGTGTAATGGATGCACTCAAAATCTGCGTTGGTTAACGTGTGGTCAACATTTTCAGCTCTCGACACTCGCCCAACCAATTTCATGTGATCATTTATCAGATTACTGCAGTACGCGGGAAGTAATGATCAAAATGAATAACTGGCTTTTAGCTAAGCCTCGTCACGAGGACTATGTTTGGATTGGATATCTGGTCATCTCGGGGACAAAAGAGAAGAAATTAGCAAATTCTGTAACCAACTTGAATAGCGGACGTCTCTCATTATAGGCAACATCATTTGTATTATTATTTATTGAAAATGTATTTGCAAATTTATTTGTTCTTATTTGCATATAATGATCAAGTTCACCTGCAACCACTAAGCACATAAACTACACACTCGCTTCAGAGAAATTGTTTGAAATAGCGGAGATGTGACAGCAAGTCAAATTCAGCAGGGCTTCCCCCAGCATCCATTAGGCAGCAAGGACATCTGCTGATCGTGTGCGGCACTCCTCAAGCCCATAACCATTCCCTAGTACCACCTGAAAACCAATGCAGGCTTGTCGATATGACTCTACAAATAATAACGAAGAAGGTTAGGACGGATGACCATGTCAAAGCTTGGTGACCCAAAGAGGGCAGAGATTAGGCTGGGCACTAGGGACAGCTTGACCAAGCCGCCGTTGTACGACTGCATGAAATTCGGATCTCTCGAAATGTTCATTAGGCTATGTGAAGGAACATTGTTTTAATAAAATGCGATTTATACTCGTGGATCGGCCAAATACCGCTAGACAATAATCAGATGACCACTTGACATGTAGATCTACATGCATGTGACTATATACGATGGACTACACTACGTACATGCATTACATGATTGATATTTCAGTCAGTTTACATGCAAATGCACGTGATATACTAAATTGTCGTTAGTTATTAATCATTTGCACCTGCCATTTGCACTACATTCGGCTCATCAATCTGTATGCACAGGACACGCTATAGGTAAATTAAATGGATGTCGTTGCAAAGTTCAGTCATCGAACTCCATACACTAGTGCTTAGAAGTTTAATGGCACGCGCACTGCTCAGTTGGTCTTTGTGTGGAAGTGTGCACTGTTCGAATTACACACAGCTTATACAATTAAAGAATGAGGTGCAGAAGTAAATACGATGCATTGCGTCATGGTGGGCAGGTTCGACGTTTTGCACGAGTTAAAAGCAGTCTGGCAGGGGAAAACCCTTCTCACGTGTGTCAGCAGCTGGGAGGGAAAAGTTCCGATATTATAATATGCATAATGAGACACAAAGCGATTCCAGTGATTAATAGTCCTTGGAAAAACTGACTTCCCGACCTCGTGCACCATTGGTGGTGTGGAATGTAATGTGAGTCATGCTGAATTGTGCGGTTACATTTTCTACTTACGGTACATACTTATTTCCCTCAACATGTGTAGTTCAGTTTCCGGAGTCATTCCGTAGGGAATAAGCGTATTACAGCTAATGAGTTAATTCATCATACTGTCCACTACTGCATGGATTGTCTATGCTGAATATAATTCACCCTTAGCGAGTCCAAATGCATAATGACCACGTACAATCTGATGAAATCTAATCAATGTGGTTATGCAAATTAATGCATCCGCCATTTATTGCGTGACAAAACATCCGTGGTTGCTACGATACAACAGGCTTTGTGATGCTAATTAACAATGCCAAACTTACAACCTTTACTGAGAAAAGTATTCGGCTAGATACATGCAAGACTGTTGCTGAGAAACAGCTGGCACCTGAATTCACAGTCTCAAAGTTAGTGCACAATGTGAAGAACCAAAAACCTCACAAAATAACGGACAGCATACTGTACCTTAGTTTCCGTACCCAGACCTTGTTTACATAAGCATTATCGCATAATGTATGCTTAGCATTATCGATAATGCAGCTTACGTGAACAGGTCTGGATACGAGACTATACCTACCTTGCCACCTGGTCAGCTCATGTAGACAAGAGTCAAGAACGAAGGCTCCAGGGAATTTATTTGAAATAAGCGGAGATGTGACGGCAAGTCAAATTCAGCAGGGCTTTCCCAGCATCCAATAGGCAGCAAAGACATCTGCTGGTCGTGTGTAGCACTCCTCGAAGCCAACATCTTTCCCTAGTACCGCCTGAACTCAAATGCAAGCTTGTCTATATGACTCTACAAATACTTAACGAAGAGGTTGGGATGGGTGACCGTGTCAAAACGTGGTGACACAAAGGCGGGCAGAGAATAGGCTGGGCACTAGGGACAGCTTGACCAAGCCGCCATTGTACGACTGCAAGAAATTCGGATCGTTCGAGGTGTTCATTAGGCTCATGTGAAAGAGCATTGTTTTAATAAAATGCGATTACTCGTGTGATCGGCCAAATACCGCTAGTCAATAATCAGATGACCACTTGACATGTAGATCTACATGCATGTGACTATACACTATGACTACACCACGTACATGCATTACAGATTGACATTTCAGTCCTCAAGTTTGCATACAAACGCACGTGATACACATTCTCTTATAAATCGGCTGTCATGAGAGTGTGCGCTGTCTTACAACAATGCCCCTCTAGGACGACATCAGTAAATCATTTGTTTTGCTGCGCTACAAATTTGGCGTCACCTGGTTAACACACAAATATCGGTTTCAAATTGACCTTGTGATAATGTTTTGGTCCCCACCCAACTTCAACGCATAGTACTACATTTACTGATCCTCTCTATTTGCCATTTTCTACGGTATTCGGCTAGATGCATGCAAGACTGTTGCTGAGAAGCAGCTAGCACCTGAATCCACAGTCTCAAAGTTAGTGCAAAATGTGAAGAACCAAAATCCTCACAAAATAACAGACAGAATACTTACCATTGTCTCGTACCCAGACCTGTTTACATAAGCATTATAGCATAATGTTTGCGTAGCATTATCGATAATGCAGCTTACGTGAACCGGTCTGGGTACGAGACTATGCCACCTGGTCAGCTCATGTAGACAAGAGTCAAGAACGAAGGCTCCAGTTCATCCAACTGACAGACTGTAGAAAAGGGAGGTATGCATGCATGGAAATGATAAATGACATGTGCCCGCGTAGAAATGCCGATCCGCTCATGTGTGTCACTTATTTCGGGAATGATGTCTGAATCATCCATCAGACACCGTTTGGAAGTTAGCACCACATTCCAATCTCATTAGATTACACCTAAACGAAGAGGCGCGCTTTCCCTGTAGGCTCATGCCTCTTCATACAGTGTAGATATAAGGCACACCATTTGCTACAGTCATATAGATAATAGAATAGGGGAGGGGCAACAATCACGTGATCAAGTCGGACCAACCGAGGTAGTGGTTTTCACACCTCAAATGGGTGTCGCAAGGGATGGATTTCATGGAGTCGATCACAGAAATATCTATACAGCTTTGCAAAGGTAACAGCCTAAGTGATGTTAGAGCTATCAATCGATTCTCCGACGAACAGCTATTGAGTGAGAAATAACGTTCGTGGATTTAATCCAAAACTTACCATGAATTTTTTTTTTTAGTGGGGTAACAGCTGGGTAGTTAAAGATTCTTTGGCCAAGATCTCATCGTGAAAAATAGTTTTACGGTGTGACGGGTGCATGCACCGATTACTAATTTGGGTTTCAACTAGCGAGCAAGTGGTAGTTTCATGAATTTAGATACCATGCTTTTGTGTGGGAGTTTCATAGTTGTACTCGTACCATAGGCTTTATTTATATTTTAATGAGTAGTACTAAAGTTGAAAAGTGTTTTTTTCTTCACCTCGTGCTTTTAGTCTGAGTACGAATTTTTGAAGATATGGGTGGAAGAAAATGTATATAAACTTGGACGTGCTATGAAGAACGCGGAAAGAATAAAACGGAAGCCTTCGAATCTCGTTGTGTCCACTCCTCGGAATTTGTGGCACATTGATGTTTGTCCTGAACATAATCTTTCTCAGTTCTCCGAGGAACCATGGTTGATGACCCACATATAACTATGTCGCTGCCTCTATCTGGGTTTGTAAACGGTCATGTCAGATCTCTTCAGCAACTTACTCACTTAATTGAATTAGCATAATCGTCGTCATCATCATCATCATCATCATCATCATCATCATCATCATCATCATCATCATCATCATCATCATCATCATCATCATCATCATCATCATCATCATCATCATCATCATCATCATCATCATCATCATCATCATCATCATCATCATCATCATCATCATCATCATCATCATCATCATCATCATCATCATCATCATCATCATCATCATCATACGTTTGCATCTTTTGTTACTGTTTGTGTCATTTTGACATTCACTCAAGTTAGTTCAAAACCATCACATTCATCATCACTGCAACTGCATGTAGATGCATATTCTGAATCATCATCTTTAATACTGTCACATTCAGTATCACTGTCATCACTGTCCTGATCACTATCATTACTTTCGTTACTTTCAGTGTCACTTTCACTATTGTGAGTACATATGCTGAGCTGTTCACATGATGATTGCTGTTCCTTTAGAAGCATGTTCTCAACTATCACATCAAAATATCTGAATCAAAATCTAGTCCACAGGTCTTCTGAAATGCAACCACGGATTTATGTGAAATACAGACTCCTGCAATCTGGTGTAGACCTAAAGTATAAATATTGATTATCAGAATTAATTAAAAGACATGCATATTTACCATCTTCCCGCAATGACCTGCATGAAGAATTAGTGATATCATTTTCTGGATTAAGTTTATCTGAAGATTAAAAAGAATTCCTGCACAAACACAAATCACAGCAGCTCTGTTATTCTGGATGGATTTTGTTTGAGTACAGAAATGTAGAATGCTTGTTAAAGTGGGTGCCTGTATGGTCATTTGACTAAGTAGATCTGCCCATCTTAAAGTTTTTCAACTGTTCTAATGATTTGCAGATAAAAATGGAGGTTAACTTCATCAGTAAAGTACAGTACGTGCTATAACTACCAGAAGTTAAAGTAACGTTTATTGCCTCAATAGTCACACACCACATTTCAAAGAAATGAAAGTCGTGATGATCTGGTGATGAGCAACGATACAGACAGTATAGCATCTTACTTCTGTCCGTACAATCACTTTATTCGATTGTAGGTGTTGTGCAAAGTGAAGCTCTGTTTTTGCTATCATTTTGCACTTCTATGAGATAATAAAATCTTTCGTCCACATGTGTTTTTACTATCACTTTTTGACTGACAGCCATAATACGTTATGGTGGGATAGAATAGTACATGCATGCTGGAATTATGGGCAGTAGTTATGTAATTATAACCAGGCTCATTAGTGTCTCTCAGAAATCAAATATTCACTGCTGAATACACTTATGTACTCCCTTACTTGAACTGCTGCCATCAGAGTGATCTGATGCATCGTAATCCTCATAATTTCAAATACACCGGGAAGATCAAAATATGTCCAGAACGGGAAAACATGTTATATACTACTGCATATTGAGTTACCATGAATAACGTTCATTACGTAAGTGAGATAACGCTCTAGTAGTAACGAAATGTCAGTGTTGTATCGTGGTGAAATCAACGAGTCATATAGAAAAATGGTATTCTTCGCAGTAGCTGGTATGATGGCTTTGCTATTCATCAGTACAGTAGTATCTGCTTCCACTGATCAACGACACGTTACTACCGAAAACACTACACTTGCTGATATCAGGGAAGGTATCATTCTCCTTCGAAACGTCGCTAATGGATCGGGGGTAGGCATGATTTAAGAATGAATCAATTTTTAGCCATCATTCATTATGTTCTCTAATCTCAGTCACTAAACGTGCAAGGCAACGAGACATTGAATGTGCTTTTTCGCGGTTTGCCTTTTGAGAAACTATACGTGGTCAAGAAATACCCTTTCCCAGTTGGACTACGATGCTTTGATTGCTGTCAAAGATGCTGTTATCAAAAACTCGTGCTCATGGGTAAGTGTAATGGACGCATTCAAAGTATGCGTTGGTTAACGTGTTGTCAACATTTTCAGCTCTCGACACTCGCCCAACCAATTTCATGTGATCATTTATCAGATTACTGCAGTACGCGGGAAGTAATGATCAAAATGAATAACTGGCTTTTAGCTAGCTCGTCACGAGACTATGTTTGGATTGGATATCTGGTCATCTCGGGTGACAAAAGAGAAGAAATTAGCAAATTCTGTAACCAACTTGAATAGCGGACGTCTCTCATTATAGGCACATCATTACTATTATTTATTGAATTAAAATTTAGTTGCAAATTTATTTGCATACAATCATCAAGTTCACCTTCAATCACTGAGCACATAACTACACACTCGCTTCAGAAAAATTAGTTGAAATAAGCGGAGATGTGACAGCATGTCAAATTCAGCAGGGCTTCCCAGCATCCAGTAGGCAGCAAGGACGTCTGCTGATTGTGTGTGGCACTCCTCAAGCCCGTAACCATTCCCTAGTACCACCTGAAACCAATGCAGGCTTGTCGATATGACTCTACAAATACTTAACGAAGAAGGTTGGGACGGGTGACAATGTCAAAACGTGATGACACAAAAGAGGGCAGAGAATAGGCTGGGCACTAGGGACAGCTTGACCAAGCCGCCATTGTACGACTGCATGAAATTCGGATCGCTCGAGGTGTTCATTAGGCTCATGTGAAGGAACATTAAAATTAATAAAATGCGATTACTTGTGTGATCGGCCAAATACCGCTAGACAATAATCAGATGACCACTTGACATGTAGATCTACATGCATGTGACTATACACGATGACTACACGACGTACATGCATTACAGATTGACATTTCAGTCCTCAAGTTTACATACAAATGCACGTGATACACATTCTCTTACATCGGCTGCCATGCTATCTTACAACAATGCCTCTAGGACGACATCAGTAAATCATTTGTTTTGCAAATTTGGCGTCACCTGGTTAACACACAAATATCGGTTTCAAAATGACCTTTTGATAATGGTTTGGTCCCCACCCAACTTCAACGCCTCTTTATCTACTCCGGTTACCACAGTTTTGATTATGTACTTCAGTTGGCGGTTGTGGTTAAAGCTATGCTTTCCACTCAGACACGAGCGTATAATGAATTCGATCAGTTTGCATAGTTATGCGCAATAAAACAAAATAGTGCAGCCAACGATGTGTGGATTTCTTGAGAAGTTGTAAAGTTTTTACAGCGAATAAGTATTTGTGTAGCCCTAGAATACCATGGAACATATAATGCTTCTGGTGAGACGATTTTATGTCCGCACAATGCTAGCTAAATTGTCGTTAGTTATTAATTATTCATCAATGCTGCACCTGCCATTTGCGCTACATTCGGCACATCCATCTGCATGCACAGACACGCTACAGGTATATAAAATGGATATCGTTGCAAGTTCAGTACATCGAGACTAGTGCTTAGAACTTTAATGGCACGCTGCTCAGTTGGTCTTTGTGTAATTGCGCACTGTTCAAATTACACACAGCTTATAAGAATGAGGTGCAGAAGTAAATACGACTGATGCATTGCGTCACGGTGGGCAGTCTGGCAGGGGAAAACCCTACTCACTTGTCAAACAGCTGGGAGGGAAAAGTTCCGATACTATAGATATATGCATAATGAGACACAAAGCGATTCCAGTGATTAATAGTCCTTGGGAAAACTGATTTCCCGACCTCGTGCACCATTGGTGATGTGGAATTTAATGTGAGTATGCATTGACCGTGAAGTCATATAGCTGGATTGTGCGGTTACATTTACTACTTACGGTACATACTTATTTCCCTCAACATGTGTAGTTCAGTTTCCGGAGTCATTCCGTAGGGAATAAGCGTATTAACAGCAAATGAGTTTAATTCATCATACTGTCACTACTGGATTGTCTATGCTGAATATAATTCACACTTCGTGAGTCCAAATGCATATTGACCACGTACAATCTGATGTAATCTAATCAATGTGGTTATGCAAATTAATGCATCCGCCATTTTATTGTGCGACAAAACAACCAGTGGTGCTATGATACAACAGGCTTTGTGATGTTATATAACAATGCCAAAGTTACCTTTACTGAGAACAGTATTCATGCAATAAAATAGGCGGCTAGATACATGCAAGACTGTTGCTGAGAAACAGCTGGCGCCTGAATCCACAGTCTCAAAGTTAGTGCACAATGCCAAAAACCTCACAAATAATGGACAGCATACTTACCTTAGTCGCGTACCCAGACCTGTTTAATGCGATATTGCTTACGTAAACAGGCCTGGGTACGAGAGTATAGATATAAGTTCCTCGGAGCACAGAGAAAGATTATGTTCAGGACAAACATCAATGTGCAACAAATTCCGAGGAATGGACACAACAAGATTCGAAGGCTTCCGTTTCTTTCTTTCCGCGTTGTTCATGCACGTCCAAGTTTAAATTTTCTTCCACCCATATCTTCAAAAATTCGTACTCAGACTAAAAGCACGAGGTGAACACTTTTCAACTTTCGTAAAAAAATATAAATAAAGCCTATGGTACGAGTACAACGATGAAACTCCCACACAAAAGCATGGTATCTAAATTCATGAAACTACCACTTGGTCGCTAGTTGAAACCCGAATAATCGGTACAGTGCACCCGTCACACCGTAGAACGATGGGAAACTTGGCCAAAGAATCTTTAACTACCCAGCTGTTACCCCACAAAAAAAAAAAAAAAATCATGCTAAGTTTTGCCAAGAAGAAAATATAAACGTTATTCATTTGTCCAAAATTAGAAAATTCTCACTCAATAGTTGTTCATAGGAGAATCGATTGATAGCTCCAACATCACTTAGGCAGTTACCTTCGCAACACTGTATAGAACATGTCATTAAACATTTCCATGCATGCATACCTCCCTTTTCTACTGTCTGTCAGTGGAGTCTTCGTTCTTGACCCTTGTCTACATGAGCTGACCAGGTGACTAGGTAAGTATAGTCTCGTACCCAGGCCTGATTACGTAAGCAATATCGCATAATGTAAATGCATTATGCGATAATGCTTACGTAAACAGGTCTGGGTACGAGACTAAGGTAAGTATGCTGTCCATTATTTGTGAGGTTTTTGGCATTGTGCACTAACTTCGAGACTGTGGATTCAGGTGCCAGCTGTTTCTCAGCAACAGTCTTGTATGTATCTAGCCGCTTTTTTTTTAAACTTATTGTATGAATACTGTTCTCAATAAAGGTAACTTTGGCATGTTAATTAACATCACAAAGACTGTTGTATCATAGCACCACTGGATGTTTTGTCGCACAATAAAATGGCGGATGCATTAATTTGCATAACCACATTGATCAGATTGTACGTGGTCAATATGCATTTGGACTCGCAAAGTGTGAATTATATTCAGCATAGACAATCCATGCAGTAGTGATAGTAATGATGAATTAAACTAAACTCATTAGCTGTAAAACGCTTATTCCCTACGGAATGACTCCGGAAACTAAACTACACATGTTGAGGGAATAAGTATGCACCGTAAGTAGTAAATGTAACCGCACCAATCCAGCTATATGACTTCACGGTCAATGCATACTCACATTAAATTCCACATCACCAATGGTGCACGAGGTCGGGAAATCAGTTTCCCAAGGACTATTAATCACTGGAATCGCTTTGTGTCTCATTATGCATATATCTATAGTATCGGAACTTTTCCCTCCCAGCTGTTGACAAGTGAGTAGGGTTTTCCCCTGCCAGACTGCCCACCGTGACGCAATGCATCAGTCGTATTTACTTCTGCACCTCATTCTTATAAGCTGTGTGTAATTCGAACAGTGCGCAATTACACAAAGACCAACTGAGCAGTGCGCGTGCCATTAAAGTTCTAAGCACTAGTCTCGATGTACTGAACTTGCAACGATATCCATTTTATATACCTGTAGCGTGTCCTGTGCATGCAGATGGATGTGCCGAATGTAGCGCAAATGGCAGGTGCAGCATTGATGAATAATTAATAACTAACGACAATTTAGCGGTGTGCGGACGTAAAATCGTCTCACCATCAAGCATTAATATGTTCCATGGTATTCTAGGGGCTACACAAATACTTATTCGCTGTAAAAACTTTACAACTTCTCGAGAAATCCACACATCGTTGGCTGCACTATTTTGTTTTTATTGCGCATAACTATGCAAACTGAATTCATTATACGCTCGTGTCTGAGTGGAAGCATAGCTTTAACCACAACCGCCAACTGAAGTACAAAAAAATCAAAACTGTGGGTAACCGAGTAGAAAATGGCAAATAGATAGGATCAGTGAATGCAGTACTGTAAAGTTAAAGTTGGGTGGGGACCAAAACCATTATCACAAGGCCATTTTGAAATCGATATTTGTGTGTTAACCAGGTGACGCCAAATTTGTAAGCGCAGCAAAACAAATGATTTACTGATGTCGTCCTAGAGGCATTGTTGTAAGATAGCATGGCAGCCGATGTAAGAGAATGTGTATCACGTGCATTTGCATGTAAACATGAGGACTGAAATGTCAATCTGTAATACATGTACGTAGTGTAGTCATCGTATATAGTCACATGTACATGTCAAGTGGTCATCTGATTATTGTCTAGTGGTATTTTGGCCGATCACACAAGTAATTGCATTTTATTAAAACAATGTTCGAGCCTAATGAACACCTCGAGCGATCCGAATTTCATGCAGTCGTACAATGGCGGCTTGGTCAAGCTGTCCCTAGTGTCCCAGCCTATTCTCTGCTCATCTTTGTGTCACCACGTTTTGACATTGTCACCCGTCCCAACCTTTTTCGTTAAGTATTTGTAGAGTCATATCGACAAGCCTGCATTGGTTTCAGGTGGTACTAGGGAATAGTTACGGGCTTGAGAAGTGCCACACACGATCAGCAGAGTGTTCTTGCTGCCTATTGGATACTGGAGAAGCCCTGCTGAATTTGACTTGCTGTCACATCTCCGCTTATTTCAAATCATTTCCCTGAAGCGAGTGTGTAATTATATGCTCAGTGGTTGAAGGTGAACTTGATTATTATATGCAAATAACAAGAAATAAATTTGCAACTAAAATTTAATTCAATGAATAAATAATGAGGTGCCTATAATGAGAGACGTCCGACTATTCAATTTGGTTACAGAATTTGCTAATTTCTTCTCTTTTGTCCCCGAGATGACCAGATATCCAATCCAAACATAGTCTTGTGACGAGCTTAGCTAAAAGCCAGTTATTCATTTTGATCATTACTTCCCGTGTACTGCAATAATCTGATAAATGATCACATGAAATTGGTTGGGCGAGTGTCGAGAGCTGAAAATGTTGACAACACGATAACCAACGCATACTTTGAATGCGTTCATTACACTTACCCATGAGCACGAGTTATTGATAACAGCATCTTTGACAGCAATCAAAGCATCGTAGTCCAACTGGGAAAGGGTATCTCTTGACCACGTATAGTTTCTCAAAAGGCAAACCGCGAAAAGTACATTCGATGTCTCATTGCCTTGCACGTTTAGTGACTGAGAGTAGAGAAACTAATGAATGAAGGCTCTCGACACTAAAATGATTTATTCTTAAATCATGCCCACCCTCGATCCATTAGCGACGTTTCGAAGGAGAATTAGACCTTCCCTGATATCTGCAAGTCTAGTGTTTTCGGTAGTAACTTCTCGTTTATCAGTGGAAGCAGATACTACTGTACTGACGGATAGCAAAACCATCATACAAGCTACTGCGAAGAATACCATTTTTCTATATCACTCGTTGATTTCACCACGATACAACACTGACATTTAGTTTCTGATTTATATACTAGAGTGTTATCTCGCTTACGTAATGAACGTTATTCATGTTAACTCAATATGCAGTTGTATATGATAACATGTTTTCCATTCTGGACATATTTGATCTTCCCGGTGTATTTGAAATTATAAGGATTACGATGTATCAGATCACTCTGATGGCAGCAGTTCAAGTAAGGGAGTACATAAGTGTATTCAGCAGTGAATATTTGATTTCTGAGAGACACTAATGAGCCTGCATGATTATAATAACATAACTACTGCACACAATGCCAGCATGCATGTACTATTTTATCCCACCACACTGCATAGGCGGGTCCAGGGGTGGTGCCTAGGGTGCCCGGGCACCCCCCCTCCAAGGTCCAATCAATAATTAATTCATTAACTATGCACTTTATTAAACTTCGTTTCTATGTCCTAGTCTTCGGTGGCGCGTGTTTATGTTACGTCAAAGTAGCATTTTAAGTTGCTTCAGCCAATTGTCGGCAAAGCGAAGGGAACATGGGATTGGTGATGAATTAGTCAGCATTTCCCCCACAAACTGAAGAATCTGTAGCTGCACAGCAAAAACAGATTGATGCATGTCACTAGAAATCAATAATAAGGCACTCGTTTTTTGAAAAACGAGTGCCTTATTATTGATTTCTAGTGACATGCATCAATCTGTTTTTGCTGTGTGGCTGTAATGAAGATCCAGGAGCAACCAATAATACATTATCACCAGAACTGGTAGAAGTTAGCCTTCCGATACATAGTGGAGCTAGTTCGTTGGAACACCTGCATGGACCTACATGTACTTTCTGACTTCGATCGAACGGCCAACCCATGTGTTTTGCCATGTTGCTCTGCAGCTGGAGTGTGAGCGGTCAAACTGTTACAGCACGGCGGGCAGCACTATCATTGAACGATTTCAATCCTCCATACGACATGGGAGATCTCTACATGATTGCTAACCAGCTTTCTGAGTTAGAGCGGTATGAATGCATAAATCGGTTACTTGTTTTGCAATGAGTATCCTTACTTTTTCAGGTACTCAGTGATCAGAATTTGTATGTACCGCAAGTTTCTTCGTATTTCCCCTCGCAATGATCAAACAAAAGCTACGACGTTTCGTTTATTCATGGCTAACAACAGAGCATAGCTCATGGCTTGTGTGCTCGAAATCTCAGAATGGAGGTCTGTGCCTATGTTGTGTTTTGTTTGTTAATTCAAGGTCAAAGGCTACTGCTGTGGTCCTCGTTAACGCACCACTTATAAAGTTTTATAAAGCTAAGGAACTGTTGCAAAAGCATTCAACCGAAATCAACTTTCACAAAGGTGCAATGACTGATATGCATAATTTTATTGCCATAATGGAACAACGTCGCCCTTCAGTAATACATTTGGCAAATTCTGTGCATTCTTCTGTGGTAGAAAAAAATTGCCTTGTAACTTAAAGCAATACTAGAGTGTGTTGTATTCAGAGGACATCGAGACGATGACACAAATGTTGGCTTTGGAAACCAAGGAAACTTCAAAGCTCTTTTAAAGCATAGGAATCAGGTTTTGAAAGAACACTTTGAGAAAGCACCACAAAATGAAAAATATAATCAAAGACCATCCAGAATGAGCTAATTTGTGTGACTGGAGAATAGATTACACAAACTATTGTATCAGAAGTAAAGAAGGCTAGATTTTTAACTGTCCTTGGTGATGAAACATGGAAGGCTATAGATTTTTTACTGTCCTTAGTGATGAAACATGTTTCATCACCAAGGACAGTAAAAAATCTAGCCTTCTTTACACTCTTCTGTGGTAGAAAAAAATCGCCTTGTAAATCTGTTCTGTGTTGGAATATCAGCTGCAGCTGATATTTCCAACACAGAACAGATGAGCATAGTGCTAAGATACATGTATGTAGACAATGAGTGTAACATCAAGGAAGATTTTATTCAGTTTACATCATGCAGAATATGCAATTCCACTATGACCTTGAGATCAATTATTATGATGTTATTGACATGTTTGCAAGGATGCACTCTAGACGAATGGCTCTCCAGAATATTCTTCATGATGATGCTTAAGCTTCGTAATGCACAATTGACATTAATTATATTCAGCATCTACATTGTCTGTTTCTGAATCCAACTTATACTAACTAGTACTCAAAAGAGGCTGCATGCATGCTACCGTATGAGCGCTACGGTTATTGCGCTTATAATCTTCCATGCCCCACCCTTCATTAATATTCATGTGCACCACCCAGCCGAAAATCCTGGATCCGCCTATGACACTCAACTAACGTATTATGATTGTCAGTCAAAAAAAAAGCAGGTGGACGAAAGATTTTACTATCTCATATATGTGCAATGTGATAGCAAAAACAGAGCTTCACTTTCCACAACACCTACAATCGAACAAAGTGATTGTACGGATAGAAGTAAGACACTACTGTCTGTATCATTGCTCATCACAGATCATCACGACTTTCATCATGATTGATGATCACGACCAAGCAGTTGCGCGCTTTCACACACACTTCCGCATGCATGCTGTCCACCACCTTTTGTTTTGTTTATTGTTTCTTTCCTCGTAATTGTACACATGGAAATCGCCCTTATGAAATATGCTAGAAATGAATGAAGTAATCGCCAGTATTTTGTGTTCTTAGTTTTCAGCCACTTTTGTTAACGTACCTATCAGAATGTATGCTGTAAAACTAGTATGAATACTATTAAGAATGACCGCACGCTAATTTACTCATTGCAATAGGCCGCATCTAATCACCAGGTGATAATAAATAATTAGATTGAAATGTGGTGCTGTTACTATTGAGGAATTTAACTTCTGGCAGTTATAGCACGTACTGTACTTTTCTGATGACCCAGAACGCATTCACATTATATCCTTACATTGAGTAAGAATCAGACCAGGATTCACCTCGTTCGCTAATCAAGTATAGCATCCAGGCCAAGTGGTGGACAATTAGAACGAAGAGTGCGATTATTATACAGCTGCATGCCAGACTCATCTTTGTACGACATGAGCATCAATATACTGACATGTATTTCTTATAAGCATTAATATGTTCCATTGTATTCCAGGGCTACAAAAATACTTAGTCGTTGTCAAGAAATTCACACATCGTTGGCTGCACTATTTTGTTTTTATTGGGCATAACTATGCAAACTGAATTCATTATACGCTCGTGTCTGAGTGGAAGCATAGCTTTAACCACAACCGCCAACTGAAGTACAATAATCAATTGCATGCAACTCCTGAATCTGTTTCATAAAAGCTGTGGTAGCCAGAGTAGATAATGGCAAATAGAGTAGATCAGTGGCTGTGCGTTGAAGTTGGGTGGGGACCAAAACCATTATCACAAGGTTATTTTGAAACCGATATTTGTGTGTTAACCAGGTGACCGCAGACTTACAAAAATGTCTATAGGACGACATCAGTAAATCATTTGTTTTGCTGCGCTACAAATTTGGCGTCACACACTCGTATGGCAGCCGATGTATAAGAGAATGTGTATCATGTGCATTTGCATGTAAACTTGAGGACTGAAATGTCAATCTGTAATGCATGTACGTAGTGTAGTCATCGTGTATAGTCACATGCATGTAGATCTACATGTCAAGTGGTCATCTGATTATTGTCTAGCGATATTTGGCCGATTACACGAGTATAATCGCATTTTATTAAAACAATGTTCCTTCACATGAGCCTAATGAACGATCCGAATTTCATGCAGTCATACAACGGCGGCTTGGTCAAGCTGTCCCTAGTGCCCAGCCTATTCACTGGCATTCAGCAGTCAGTCTGGCCAAGCACTGGTTGTTTGTGTCGATTGTTTATGTTGATATGAAATTCATGATGCTATGAATTCATTATACTTGTTTGAATCGACCACGTGCTGGTTAACGGAATTTGAACAATGGCGACGATCGAAGGAAGAGTTGGTGCGAGTATAAATCGGAGCGTCATTATGCCTACACAGGATTCAATTGCAGTTATTGAGCGCACAAACACATGTCCCATTAACAGTGCAAGGCACAATATAGGTACAGGCATGATGCATATGCATATGCATCATGCCTGTACCTGTATTGTGCCTTGCACTGTTAATGGGACATGTGTTTGTGCTCGGCGGTGTCAATTAATGTTAGCACTGAGCACTTTTCTGTATAAGTGCAGGGGTCAGCTAACCATTGTGGCGCATTTGTAATACGCATGGGCACATCTACTTATATGGTTTCAGTGTACTACCTTCTCCATAAAGTGCTTTCAAATGCAGAATGACTACCATTTCAGGTTAACATTCATTATCCATTGGGAATTAAGAGTTATCAGATCCAAAGCAATACAAGGAGAGACCTGTGCAAAAGCATTGCAAGAGGTAAAAATCAGGCTATCATTACAAGGACACAGAACTTTGAAGACTCATGTTAAGAAAAATTGGAATTTCATTGAAAAAGGATACTAAACCAATGTGTACATTTAACTCCAATTTTATCTGCAAATCATTAGAACAGTTGAAAAACTTTAAGATGGGCAGATCTACTGAGTCAAATGACCGTACAGGCACCGACTTTAACAACCATTCTACATTTCTGTACTGAAACAAAATAAATCCGGAACAACAGGGCTGCTGTGATTTGTGTTTGTGCAGGAATTCTATTTAAATCCAGAAAATGATATCACTAATCCTTTGTGCAGGTCATTGTGGGAAGATGGTAAATATGCATGTCTTTTATTTAATTCTAATAATAATTATTTATATTTAGGTCTACACCAGATTGCATAAATTAGGAGTCTGTATGTCACATGAATCAGTGGTTGCATTTCAGAAGACCTGTGGACAAGATTTTGATTCAGATATTTTGATGTGGAGGGTTATGATAGTTGGGAACATGCTTCTAAAGGAACAGCAATCATCATGTGAACAGCTCAACATATGTACTCACAATAGTGAAAGTGACACTGAAAGTAACGAAAGTAATGATAGTGAATCTGATCAGGACAGTGATGACAGTGATACTGAATGTGACAGTATTGAAGATGATGATTCAGAATATGCATCTACATGCAGTTGCAGTGATGATGAATGATGGTTTTGAACTAAGTGAATGTCACACTGTAAGTGTGGACACACGGGATGTAAGTTGCTGAAGAGATCTGACACGATCATTTACAAACGCAGATAGGGACTGCGACACAGTTAGATGTGGGTCATCAACCATGGTTTCTCGGAGCACAGAGAAAGATTATGTTCAGGACAAACATCAATATGCAACAAACTCCGAGGAATGGACGCAATGAGATTCAAAGGCTTCCGTTTCTTTCTTTCCGCGTTCTTCATTGCACGTCCAAGTTTAAATTTTCTTCCACCCATATCTTCAAAAATTCTTACTCAGTCTAAAAGCACGATGTGAAGAAAAAAAAACACTTTTCAACTTTAGTACTACTCATAAAAAATATAAATAAAGCCTATGGTACGAGTACAACTATGAAACTCCCCCAAAAGCATGGTATCTAAATTCATGACACTACCACTTGCCTGGTCGCTTGTTGAAACCCAAGTTATCGGTGCATGCACCCGTCACA
>JABACO010000692.1:0-16982 GCA_013339895.1 Ephydatia muelleri | reverse complement strand
TTCAGTTTAAGACTCTCGAAGCTTACAATTACTATCAAAGGTTAATTGTCACTCAAATGATTTCCACCTCTACTTAGGGGTTGGAATTTCCAGTTCTGTTACAGAATGTTTACTGAATTCCTCTTCTTACTTATCTAGTGGTTGGGTGCGTGCTGTACTTTATCATGACCTTGGGCATGAAAATAAACACTGCTTTCTGAAAGCACTTGTAAACCCATCGCAGCGCCTGTCTGAAAAGCCCCACCAACCATGGGTAGCTGTTGAGAAACAATGTGGAACTGTTGTTACAGCTCACTGTACTTGTATGGCTGGGTATGTTTTGGTTTTTGTATACTGCTTAAGGACAATCATTTCATGTTAATAGATTGGGAGAATTGTGCTCACACATTGGCGCAGTACTCTTTAAGGTGGAAGCCTGTGTAAGAGTTGGAAAGGAATCTGTAACCTGCACGTCACTTCCATGCACATGGAATCAGACATTTTCAACAAAGGTATGTACATTCGTTTTCTTCACCTACATGTACAGTGTATGATCTTCATTTAGCATACTATATATTGTAGATTAATCCAGCTCTGGTAGTGGACATTGACTTTAACAGTCCTAAGCGATTGAAACCAACAACTCAACAAAGGCTCCATTACAACTACAATGATCAGTTACAACTAGACAGAAGGTTTTCAAGGTTGTGGACATGCAATCCATTCTAAAGTCATTGCATAGAGCTAATCCTTCTGCTGCTATTTTTACTGTTCTCCCCAGTGTCAGTATACAGAGGCACGTATATCAGCATGCAGTGCTATGGAAACCAGACTTCCTCAACCTCTATCATATTTGTACAATGGTCAGAATTGTCTTCTTCCAAAGGAACAACTTTCTGACCTTGTTCAACATAACACACTCACTGTAAATGAGGAAGAGACATGCTATTTAGAGAGGTCAACTAGGGGTCAGGCTAGCACACCATTATGGTTTGAACATAGAGTAGGAAGAATTACTGCATCTGTATTCGGATGTGTTGCCAAATGTCGTGAGAAAACATTTCCTAGCTCTTTAGTTAACAATCATGCAGTACTCAGGCTCTAATAGGGATGTTCCAGCCATTAAATGGGGTATTGAACACGAGCAAGAAGCAAGAAGCATGTGAGGCGTATGCTAACCAGCATTATGGCAGTTAAGCATGCAACTTTCAAGGTCAATCCAGCTGGACTTCGAGTGTGCATTAGGCAACCATTTCTGGCTGCAACACCAGATGGTGTCATTTCTTGCAGCTGTTGTGGTGAAGGTCTGCTGGAGATCAAATGCCCTTTCAAGTATCGGAATAGTCAACCAGCCAGTATAGTATAGAGGATGAATCCTTCTACCTCCACAAAGTTGGCAGTGAAGTCACACTGGACAAAAAACAAGACTACTACTATCAAGTACAAGGGCAGATGGCCATTTGGAAGAAACCATACTGTGACTTTATCTATTGGACGACAAAAGAATATTTATTGCAAATACGGCTATGTGGTGATGTCCTGACGAACCGATCGCTGCAATCCATCGTTTCCATTGAAATAGGCCTATATTTAGCACACTAATGTTATAACAGTACATGCCTGAATATTGGGCTAAATATAGGCCTATTTCAATCTTCCAGTCAAATTTCTGTCACTCTTGTTTCCGTGCTTTTTACACCACCATTGGTCAATCCTATATACCAACAACTTTCTCGTTAGAGAATGTTTTTATTTACTTGTAATAATTAAAACTGCCAGCAGCCTTATAGGCTAAAGGTAAGAACATAGAACCCCAAGTGGCGCGTTGAAGTCACATAACCACTTGGAGTTCAAAACTCCTTACCTCTAGCCAATATTAGTTTGGCTAGAGGTACTTTGAACTCCAAGTGGTTATTTGACTTCAACGCACCACTTGGGGTTCTATGTTCTTACACCTTTAGCCTATAAGGCTTTGGGTACCTGCCATGACGCGCTGCTGTAAGAGCAGCGGATGGTCTTAGGCCTCAAAGCTTCGGCCCAAACAGATAAGGACTTATACAACGTGGCAAAACAATTAAACATCGCTACAATACTGAACCGGCGGACCGCAAAAAAACTTTCTTTTGCGTACCCCACGATGTACAAACGTGCTCCGCGGTACACACCCAGGACATTAGACATTAAAATGTAGGCAAATTACAATTTTAATTAAAAAAGCTGCTACCAAAATCAAGATAATGCAAAGGTTCTACCCTCTTTTAGGGCACCATGTTTTTATTCAGGTTTGCATTGTTTGACATCACTGGTGTGTTTATACGCGATACAAAACAATGTGTGTTGGACATCAAACTAATGTGGATACTTCATTATGTTTCGGGGCCAACAAAATGTATAGTATAATTGTCATGTTGACCAGTACAATAGTGTAGGCTAATGTACATAGTATAGACATGTGTAGACTAATGCACATAGTGTAGACATGTGTAGACTAATGCACATAGTGTAGACATGTGTAGACTAATGCACATAGTGTAGACATGTGTAGACTAATGCACATAGTGTAGACATGTGTAGACTAATGTACATAGTGTAGACATGTGTAGGCTAATGCACATAGTGTAGACATGTGTAGACTAATGTAAATAGTGTAGACATGTGTAGACTAATGTACATAGTGTAGACATGTGTAGATTAATGCACATAGTGTAGACATGTGTAGACTAATGCACATAGTGTAGACATGTGTAGACTAATGTACATAGTGTAGACATGTGTAGGCTAATGCACATAGTGTAGACATGTGTAGACTAATGTAAATAGTGTAGACATGTGTAGACTAATGTACATAGTGTAGACATGTGTAGATTAATGCACATAGTGTAGACATGTGTAGACTAATGCACATAGTGTAGACATGTGTAGACTAATGTATATAGTGTAGACATGTGTAGACTAATGCACATAGTGTAGACATGTGTAGACTAATGCACATAGTGTAGACATGTGTAGACTAATGCACATAGTGTAGACATGTGTAGACTAATGCACATAGTGTAGACATGTGTAGACTAATGTACATAGTGTAGACATGTGTAGGCTAATGCACATAGTGTAGACATGTGTAGACTAATGTAAATAGTGTAGACATGTGTAGACTAATGTACATAGTGTAGACATGTGTAGATTAATGCACATAGTGTAGACATGTGTAGACTAATGCACATAGTGTAGACATGTGTAGACTAATGCACATAGTGTAGACATGTGTAGACTAATGCACATAGTGTAGACATGTGTAGACTAATGCACATAGTGTAGACAGTAGACATGTGTAGACTAATGCACATAGTGTAGACATGTGTAGACTAATGTATATAGTGTAGACATGTGTAGATTAATGCACATAGTGTAGACATGTGTAGACTAATGCACACAGTGTAGACATGTGTAGACTAATGCACATAGTGTAGACATGTGTAGACTAATGTATATAGTGTAGACATGTGTAGACTAATGCACATAGTGTAGACATGTGTAGACTAATGTATATAGTGTAGACATGTGTAGATTAATGCACATAGTGTAGACATGTGTAGACTAATGCACACAGTGTAGACATGTGTAGACTAATGCACATAGTGTAGACATGTGTAGACTAATGTATATAGTGTAGACATGTGTAGACTAATGCACATAGTGTAGACATGTGTAGACTAATGTATATAGTGTAGACATGTGTAGACTAATGTACATAGTGTAGACATGTGTAGACTAATGCACATAGTGTAGACATGTGTAGACTAATGTATATAGTGTAGACATGTGTATAGACATGTGTAGACTAATGTATATAGTGTAGACATGTGTAGACTAATGTACATAGTGTAGACATGTGTAGACTAATGCACATAGTGTAGACATGTGTAGACTAATGTACATAGTGTAGACATGTGTAGACTAATGCACATAGTGTAGACATGTGTAGACTAATGCACATAGTGTAGACATGTGTAGACTAATGCACATAGTGTAGACATGTGTAGACTAATGTAAATAGTGTAGACATGTGTAGATTAATGCACATAGTGTAGACATGTGTAGACTAATGCACATAGTGTAGACATGTGTAGACTAATGTACATAGTGTAGACATGTGTAGGCTAATGCACATAGTGTAGACATGTGTAGACTAATGTACATAGTGTAGACATGTGTAGATTAATGCACATAGTGTAGACATGTGTAGACTAATGCACATAGTGTAGACATGTGTAGACTAATGCACATAGTGTAGACATGTGTAGGCTAATGTACATAGTGTAGACATGTGTAGATTAATGCACATAGTGTAGACATGTGTAGACTAATGCACATAGTGTAGACATGTGTAGACTAATGCACATAGTGTAGACATGTGTAGACTAATGCACATAGTGTAGACATGTGTAGACTAATGCACATAGTGTAGACATGTGTAGACTAATGTACATAGTGTAGACATGTGTAGGCTAATGCACATAGTGTAGACATGTGTAGGCTAATGCACATAGATTGGGAGAATTGTGTCCCCCCGGGGACAGGCATTTAAATGACCACCCCCCGGGACATATTCCCTACACCCCCCTGGACACCATTTATTGTCATATATGATTAAATAATGGAATAGCCCATTACGCATAGCGACACACATGTTCAATAAGCTTTGAACCGCGTTAACATTGGAATAGGGGGACTCGAACCGCTCACACGTGTATGTTGAGTTAGCTATTTTCTCGACTGTGTAAATGTTGTTTTTGCTGCCCACATGTACTGTATTCTTATGGAAAGCTAATGACAGTCATGGATAGGGGTTTACTGTATACACTTGAAGACCACAACTTGCCCCTTAAGGTAAGTACCGACAGCCACTTGACGTAATTATAAGAGTAGTGCTTTGAGTGAACAACAACAAAATGAATCTCGTTTCTGGTTAAGAGGGAGTGGGCGAATTGGACCCTTTACGCTTAGAGAGGAGGAATTTGATAGCACATCCGAAGGCAAGCAAAGACAACATCCGGAGGCAGCCATGAATCAAATTAAGTTCAAAGCTCAAGGTACTATCTCTTATAGTCTATTATAGCCCACCACTTTAGGTCATTCACCCCACAAAACAAAACGCTTAGTTTCTATCCGAACCTGTCTTTCCGTTGAATTCAGACCTCTCAGGCGATGAGACAAACCTGAACAAAGAAAGACAAGGGTTGTGTAAACAAGTTACACTCGATAATATCTACCAAACATCACCACTACTACGCATGCGCAAAAATTGCATGCCTTTAATAAATAATTCATTAAGATTATAAAACGATTGATTCGATTGCACGCATGGACGGCATATGCCTTCGACGTGGCGCGCCTTGTAGCATAGCTAGAAATAAATGGAGCAGGTTGCGCAACAATACATTGTACATAAGATATACATGTACTACAATATACTACATTGTACTGATTCGTTTGACAATACCAATTACAATTATACTGGATTGGTTGAGAATATCAATATATTAATGGACTAGAATTACAAGGGTTACGCGCGTGTCTTATCGATTGAATCCAGTGCTCCGCACTCATCCCTTCTCCTCCCCTCCCCTCCCCTTACTCGTCCCCGTCCCCGTCTCCCCTCCACCGCATATTGTGGTAATCAAAGGAGACGCTGCTTTTTCTGAATCAAAACAAGTCACTGTGGAATTTGGCTCTGACCACCTTGATAGTGAAAGAAAAGGACACAGAGACGACGACCAGAGATAATATATAGATATATATATATTATCTCTGCGACGACGAAGAGGAATATGAAAAGGATTGGACACTATTGCAACGAAAACGTAATTACTCGTAGATTTGAAACCCATAGATTACCTGATGTATTAGGTGCGAAACCATACGCTCGCGACCTCCATAGAGGTCGAAATATGGCAGGCTGTGCCCATGCACGTCAGTTGTTCTTGTTCTCAACCAACCAGTCATTTCTCCATGCAATTTCCCCACTTGAAGCAGAAAGTTGCTTCCCAACCAAATGGCCCATCAACACAAAGTACAAACGGAGTGCGTTTGCAGCACAAAATTGAAATCGATCACATAATTTACACCGTAAACCTAATTTATTATTAATTTTTTTGTACTTTTGGATATTAACCCCTTCTGCGCGCGGTCAAGCACTTACTCAAGAGCGTGTGTGGCAAGCTTATTCAACGACTCAAGTATGTGTGCCAATCTAGCATGACACTCGGCGCGTGGTCGCAGGCTCCCATGTAAGACACTAGGCGCGATTTGTATAGGCGCCCCCTTAAGGTGTGTAGTAGTTTATTAAAACACTTTTTTTGTCAAGACAGACGGGTGGAATTTGACGTCAGATTCAGCTTCGCTGAGTCGCGTAAACCTAAAATAAGAGTTCGTCCCACCCTAATCACTTCTCTTCCATCCCCATATAGTAGGCCTCGTGCTACGGTTAGTGTAAGCATACATAACGTTCGGAGTACAGTTCATCTCGTTCAAACTTATGATACGGTTTCTGTCGTTGGTAGTCCCATCACTATCTCCACATACCTATTCAACTCGACTAGGCCTATATAGGTACGGGGGGGGGGGGGGGGGCGGGGAACGCACAGGCGTTCTACATTAGTATACACAACGATGAGTAGGCCTACAAACAAGTAGCACGTACCGTTCGTTTTTAGATCCCAATTCCGCATTTAATCAATTGAAATTGGGTTTTTAATGAATAACAGCTGCAACCACGCCCCCATCCAATGCAAAATATGACCATTTGCACCCTGTGTGTCAGCAGGCCTTTGGTGCCATGGTTACCTACTAAACCATTGAATACCCTGGCTGCTCACCTCTGGTGTGTTCATCCTCTTGACAACAGGTTCCTGGATGCCAGCAGCTGCAAACCTGGCAACACATCACCACACAGTAAACAGCCCTGATGTGCCCCAAGATGAATAAAGTTACCAGTACTACTGACTGCTGGGCTAAGCATGCTTTCTGATGAGGTCGAGGTCAAGTTTGGACCAGTTGACGGTCTCTGTTAATTGGTCCACACTGTAAACTTCCCACACTGCCTCACGAGGTAGTACTAGCTGGCTCTGTGTAGAACATGAAGAGATTCTCACAAACCAGTTTCAGTTTTAAAAGTGTTGTCTGGTTCATCCCAAGAGGAATATTGCTGTGCCACTACTCCCTGGGGTGTGTGCAGATGTTGTATTACATGCTGAGAATTGTCGCCCCTTATACACAGTGTGCACTAACCAACATACAGAATGCAACGTATCAAAGAGAAGTTACGCTGGTGACCATCGATATTGTGTTGATCATTCATTAAGAACATGATAGCACTGCTCTTCCCAGAATGTAATCGACATACCACTATCACATTAACCTGATGCTCCAAAAACACAACAAAACAATGGAAGATCTATAAAACGCTCCACCAAAACAAAAAAAAAAAGGGTACTTACCAGGATGCCAGCAAGATGAGCTTTTCCCTTGAAACACACACACTAGTTGACATAGCTAACCACAAGTGTGGCCAGCTCATGTCTGGAAACTTGTGCTCTGTTCGATTCCTGGTCAGTACCCTTTTTTTTTTTTTTTTGGGTGGAAAGATCTGCCATTGTTTTGTTGTGTTTTTGGAGCATCAGGTTAATGTGATTATATGTATATGACCTACACATGCAATATGTGCAGACTTGTATCATTCACAAGTCTCCTAATTATGTGTTAGCCTTACACATTGTAGGTCAGCACTATATTACAACTAACTCTTCTTTCATGCTTTTCATAATTACCAGTATACATGTATGTTTTTATGATGATGTTGTTATGTATTTCTTATAATTATCAAATGCACTGCAGGTTATCCCAATTAGTAAGATAATGCTATCATAGGTGTGGTCACCCCCCTTCATATCTCCCTCACCTACCTCCCCTCCCTCTCCTACCTCCCCTCTCCCTCACCTATCTGTCCCTCACCTATCTGCACCTTGATCTCCTCTTCTGGGATGATGGTCCTGGGATGTCTGTACACAGTGCTCCCTCCAAAACAGGCACACATCATTATCGATTGTTTCATTGGTCAGATCGAGCTGTTCCGTATACTCAGACTTCGCAGCCCTCATTGCTCAGATTGAGCTGCTGCAATTGGACAGATCGAGCAGCTCCCATCCAATACACTATGCTACTTCCCCTGGACTGGTATAGCTATTGGGGGGAGGAGAGGTGTAGGGGGGGTGGGAGGGGATCAGGGGTGATCTCCAAGATCCTTACCAGGTATGGCAACAGTGGCATCCTTTGAAGTGGCTTCATGATACCCATCAATGACTAGATCAGTCACCTTTGTCTGGACACCATGGCTATTCATGATTGCCACACCCTCATCTTCTAGCTCCTTAAGGGCAATGGGACTGTACATCTAATCCTCCTCCACCCATCATGCTTTAATTCAGTTACAACCTACCCATATATTCCATCCTCCCCATCCACCATTACCAAGTGTACATTATCAGAGATTGAATCAATCCCCCAACACATAATCATGTGTGCATCAACCAATACATTTCAAAATGTGCTTACAGTTGAAATATAATATTTAGTGGTAAGATGATGTGGTCAAGATCTCCATTGATGACCACTGGTACCACACATGACCCAATGATGACCACTCATCCATTGATGACCACTGGTACCACACATGACCCAATGATGACCACTCATCCATTGATAAACACTGGTACCACACATGACCCAATGATGACCACTCATCCATTGATGACCACTGGTACCACACATGACCCAATGATGACCACTCATCCATTGATAACCACTGGTACCACACATGACCCAATGATGACCACTCATCCAATGATGACCACTCATCCATTGATAAACACTGATACCACACATGACCCAATGATGACCACTCATCCATTGATGACCACTGGTACCACACATGACCCAATGATGACCACTCATCCATTGATAACCACTGGTACCACACATGACCCAATGATGACCACTCATCCATTGATAAACACTGGTACCACACATGACCCAATGATGACCACTCATCCATTGATGACCACTGGTACCACACATGACCCAATGATGACCACTCATCCATTGATAACCACTGGTACCACACATGACCCAATGATGACCACTCATCCATTGATGACCACTGGTACCACACATGACCCAATGTTGACCACTCATCCATTGTTGACCACTGGTACCACACATGACCCAATGTTGACCACTCATCCATTGATGACCACTGGTACCACACATGACCCAATGATGACCACTCATCCATTGATGACCACTTGTACCACACATGACCCAATGATGACCACTCATCCATTGATGACCACTGGTACCACACATGACCCAATGATGACCACTCATCCATTGTTGACCACTGGTACCACACATGATCCAATGATGACCACTCATCCATTGATGACCACTGGTACCACACATGACCCAATGTTGACCACTCATCCATTGTTGACCACTGGTACCACACATGACCCAATGTTGACCACTCATCCATTGATGACCACTGGTACCACACATGACCCAATGATGACCACTCATCCATTGATGACCACTTGTACCACACATGACCCAATGATGACCACTCATCCATTGATGACCACTGGTACCACACATGACCCAATGATGACCACTCATCCATTGTTGACCACTGGTACCACACATGACCCAATGATGACCACTCATCCATTGATGACCACTGGTACCACACATGACCCAATATTGACCACTCATCCATTGTTGACCACTGGTACCACACATGACCCAATGTTGACCACTCATCCATTGATGACCACTGGTACCACACATGACCCAATGATGACCACTCATTCATTGATGACCACTTGTACCACACATGACCCAATGATGACCACTCATCCATTGATGACCACAGGTACCACACATGACCCAATGTTGACCACTCATCCATTGTTGACCACTGGTACAACACATGACCCAATGTTGACCACTCATCCATTGATGACCACTGGTACCACACATGACCCAATGATGACCACTCATCCATTGATGACCACTTGTACCACACATGACCCAATGATGACCACTCATCCATTGATGACCACTGGTACCACACATGACCCAATGATGACCACTCATCCATTGTTGACCACTGGTACCACACATGACCCAATGATGACCACTCATCCATTGTTGACCACTGGTACCACACATGACCCAATGATGACCACTCATCCATTGATGACCACTGGTACCACACATGACCCAATGTTGACCACTCATCCATTGTTGACCACTGGTACCACACATGACCCAATGTTGACCACTCATCCATTGATGACCACTGGTACCACACATGACCCAATGATGACCACTCATCCATTGATGACCACTTGTACCACACATGACCCAATGATGACCACTCATCCATTGATGACCACTGGTACCACACATGACCCAATGTTGACCACTCATCCATTGATGACCACTGGTACCACACATGACCCAATGATGACCACTAATCCATTGATGACCACTGGTACCACACATGACCCAATGTTGACCACTCATCCATTGATGACCACTGGTACCACACATGACCCAATGATGACCACTGGTACCACACATGACCCAATGATGACCACTCATCCATTGATGACCACTGGTACCACACATGACCCAATGATGACCACTCATCCATTGATGACCACTGGTACCACACATGACCCAATGTTGACCACTCATCCATTGATGACCACTGGTACCACACATGACCCAATGATGACCACTCATCCATTGATGACCACTGGTACCACACATGACCCAATGATGACCACTGGTACCACACATGACCCAATGTTGACCACTCATCCATTGTTGACCACTGGTACCACACATGACCCAATGTTGACCACTCATCCATTGATGACCACTGGTACCACACATGACCCAATGATGACCACTCATCCATTGATGACCACTTGTACCACACATGACCCAATGATGACCACTCATCCATTGATGACCACTGGTACCACACATGACCCAATGTTGACCACTCATCCATTGATGACCACTGGTACCACACATGACCCAATGATGACCACTAATCCATTGATGACCACTGGTACCACACATGACCCAATGTTGACCACTCATCCATTGATGACCACTGGTACCACACATGACCCAATGATGACCACTGGTACCACACATGACCCAATGATGACCACTCATCCATTGATGACCACTGGTACCACACATGACCCAATGATGACCACTCATCCATTGATGACCACTGGTACCACACATGACCCAATGTTGACCACTCATCCATTGATGACCACTGGTACCACACATGACCCAATGATGACCACTCATCCATTGATGACCACTGGTACCACACATGACCCAATGATGACCACTCATCCATTGATGACCACTGGTACCACACATGACCCAATGATGACCACTCATCCATTGATAAACACTGGTACCACACATGACCCAATGATGACCACTCATCCATTGATGACCACTGGTACCACACATGACCCAATGATGACCACTCATCCATTGATGACCACTGGTACCACACATGACCCAATGATGACCACTCATCCATTGATGACCACTGGTACCACACATGACCCAATGTTGACCACTCATCCATTGATGACCACTGGTACCACACATGACCCAATGATGACCACTGGTACCACACATGACCCAATGATGACCACTCATCCATTGATAAACACTGGTACCACACATGACCCAATGATGACCACTCATCCATTGATAAACACTGGTACCACACATGACCCAATGATGACCACTCATCCATTGATGACCACTAGTACCACACATGACCCAATGATGACCACTCATCCATTGATGACCACTGGTACCACACATGACCCAATGATGACCACTCATCCATTGATAAACACTGGTACCACACATGACCCAATGATGACCACTCATCCATTGGTACCACACATGACCCAATGATGACCACTCATCCATTGATAAACACTGGTACCACACATGACCCAATGATGACCACTCATCCATTGATGACCACTGGTACCACACATGACCCTATGATGACCACTCATCCATTGATGACCACTGGTACCACACATGACCCAATGATGACCACTCATCCATTGATGACCACTGGTACCAGACATGATCAATTTGTTGTGCATAAATTGGACAACCAATATATTATTACAATTACAATTAGAACTCTCCAGTGTCCTACAAAGAATAGCCATATACCCTTCTGGAGGGTCCTGCATACCCTGGACTCATGTACCCGTGTGGAGGGCCCTGCATACCCTGGACACATGTACCCCTGTGGAGGGCCCTGCATACCCTGGACACATGTACCCCTGTGGAGGACCCTGCATACCCTGGACACATGTACCCCTGTGGAGGACCCTGCATACCCTGGACACATGTACCCCTGTGGAGGACCCTGCATACCCTGGACACATGTACCCCTCTGGAGGACCCTGCATACCCTGGACACATGTACCCGTGTGGAGGACCCTGCATACCCTGGACACATGTACCCTTCTGGAGGGCCCTGCATACCCTGGACACATGTACCCCTGTGGAGGGCCCTGCATACCCTGGACACATGTACCCCTGTGGAGGGCCCTGCATACCCTGGACACATGTACCCCTGTGGAGGACCCTGCATACCCTGGACACATGTACCCCTGTGGAGGACCCTGCATACCCTGGACACATGTACCCCTGTGGAGGGCCCTGCATACCCTGGACACATGTACCCGTGTGGAGGACCCTGCATACCCTGGACACATGTACCCTTCTGGAGGGCCCTGCATACCCTGGACACATGTACCCCTGTGGAGGGCCCTGCATACCCTGGACACATGTACCCCTGTGGAGGGCCCTGCATACCCTGGACACATGTACCCCTGTGGAGGGCCCTGCATACCCTGGACACATGTACCCCTGTGGAGGGCCCTGCATACCCTGGACACATGTACCCCTGTGGAGGGCCCTGCATACCCTGGACACATGTACCCCTGTGGAGGGCCCTGCATACCCTGGACACATGTACCCCTGTGGAGGGCCCTGCATACCCTGGACACATGTACCCCTGTGGAGGGCCCTGCATACCCTGGACACATGTACCCCTGTGGAGGGCCCTGCATACCCTGGACACATCGACAGATGTAATGAGGTTGAGGTCAATTAACACTTTTTCTCATCCAAGGGTGTCTTCATTAGAACTGTACCATTGAGTCCAACATACTCACTAATCCTATGCATGCAGTCCACATGCACAAGCCATCTATTACATCGCATTGTCGCGGGGGAAGGGGTTAGTTCAGGTCTCCCAACAAATCCAGTATATGTGCACCGTCATAGAAAGAGGCATTTCAGTATTCAAAAACATATTACAAAGCTAGCCATATCGGTATTTCACAACATCTTATAAATAATCTGTACGGTTCCGACCAATAAGCAGATAGAGTGACGCTGCGGAGCATGTCGGAACCTACAGGGAAAAAGAAAAGAGCATTGTATCGATGCTCCGAGTTTGCAGAATAGCTCTTTACTGTACATAGGTAACAATGGACACCCACCCCATTCATCATTTTGCTATTCATGCAAACATGTAAGTATACATGTATCTATAAGCTCAAGATGAGGTTATCATATACACGAACTCTACCATTATCTTTCAGTAGATGGCACACGCAGAAGAGGAATATGTACATACTTGAAAGTATGTTGTGTTGAAAAGAGGAATGATGTCATTGTAATACCTCGATAATTCCAATCCAATTGCACACTATGTCACTCCTGCCCAATCAATATCTATTCTACAAATTGTAAGTACCTTCAGTCTTTGTTTTCAGGTTGCCCACAGAATTTTCCCTTCTTGTACATGGCACCTTGAAGTTAAAAGGCCCTTCCAAAGGTAGCCACTTTCGACGTAGAAGTTCGTAGACACAACCTGTGATTTGGAACAATAGTGCTATTTCATTTTATGGCTCGTACAATCACAGTTATGTTCTCCCATATAGGTTTGTTGCTATAAGGCATTACGTTGTCATTTCAATGTCAATGGCTGTGTCTCGAGGGAAGCTCCAAATGGAGGTGTGAGAAATGAGAGATCCTAATAATGCCCACCACACATACAACACAGGATATGCATATACACACAATGCCATGTCATCTAATAGTCAGGCTGGAAGTGTTGTTCCTCTTGCACTATCATTTGTACAGCTTTGAGGATTTCTCTAACATACAGCCTAACCTGTGGCTACCCTAGTGGTCACCTGCCCAGGTGTCCATTGCAGTTGGTTATATATGCTACTGAGTTACATATGCTACTAAATGCCTCTGGATTGCAGCCAATCAATAATACATGCATGCATGCATGGTCAAACAATTCTGACCACATTAGGTAGTTAGAGCCACATTGTCAGATATCCTGAATTTAAATACATGCAGTACTTCATCAGATCCACGACAACTGTTTTAGCATTACACGCCTGACGTATTAGAGCCTCTCCACTCCGTTTCGCCAGCCATCCCAGCTAGTACCGAGTGTGCAGTGTGGGTGGGACTGTAAGCCCCTCCCCTCGGCTTTCACACTATCAAATGAGTCCACTATAATGTGTGATGTCACAATAGACTTTCCTTGGCAATAGACCTCTCTCAATGGACTACTGTACTTTGAGAAATTATCTCATCACAATGATGCTGATGTCATGGTGATGGTGTTGGTGAGCATTACCTGGGAAAAGGTGTGGTGAGGAAGGGTGCTCGGGTGATAGTGGTGGGGACCCCTCCTCCCCAGTCATCTGGCACAGGATACTGGGCTGGAGATATGTTTGTCCGCATTCTTCAACAGATTCTGGGAAGAGGCCCAGGAAACAGGGTATGACTCATGGAAGAGGCCACCCCATACTCCTCTCTGTGGGTCTAGCATCTTATATCCAGCATCTTGCGACATGAACTGCCACACTTCTCATCCACCTGGGAGGTATTAATTAGAACAAAGATATGAAGGGGGCAAGGTATGGGAGGGCATGTAGGGTGAGATGAGTAGGATAAGGGGTGGAGATGGTGGGTGTGGTCATAAAGATGGGGTGGAAGCAATGGGCAGGAGGTATGGTAGGTTGGGCAAGACAAGGCAGGAGTCATGAGTACAGGAGGGGAGAGAGGTTTGAGGTAGCCAGTTTTAGACAACAGACCAAACACCAAGTCACAAACTGCTAAGAACAATGCACCAGGAGCAAATCAGGGAGACACCTTGCATACATCACACACACACACACACATACACACACACACACACACACACACAAACACACACACACACACACACACACACACACACACACATATATATATATATATATACACACACACATACGCACACTGAGAACACAACACTTACCTTGAAAATAATGTAGCAATCCCCCAAATAGTGCCCATAGATGTCTGGAATACAGCAACATTAAATGCAAATTATTAATTCACACTCTTCATAGTATGCTCTATGTACTCACTAAACAAATCATACAACAACACAAGTATACAGAACTACATCTAGGAAGATAAATAGTGCTCTGTGTACAGACCTGCATGCACAGCTAGTATATGTGTTGAGTGTGAACATGTGTGTCCTCTGGGGATATGTCCACATAGTCCAGCTGGTGTCTGTTGAGGGTCACATCCCAGCCAGTGCTTGGGTTTGGCTTGCAAGTACTGGTCAGCTGACCACTAGTGTCCAACTCGTCCATCCCACTGGACTCAGACTGCATGTCCCTCTGGTGACGCTGGTCTGCCACTTCCACCCATCCCTGGGCATCAAAGCTGTGGTCTCCTCCTCCTCCTCCAAGCTGCCCATGTGAGGCAAGTTCTAAGGCACCCGTCTCTCCCTGCTCTCACCATCCTCCCTCAAGTTATGTCGCTGCACCACTTCATCTGTATGGTGAATAAAACCACATACATCTGTGAGATAGATAAGCACACACACACATACACACACACACACACACACAGTCACAAGGTAAGCAAGACAACATGGCTGTACTTGGAAGTTGTGGCACTTTATTAAGCATCTCCATTTCTCCAACATTCAAAGAGGCAGGGTTGCTGCACTAGGGTCTGGGATGAGACTGGCCTGGTAGGCACCCAGGCCTAACAGGCAGACCTGCAGGACTGTTATTAATTACATTATTAACCCGCAATTGATTAACAGCAGCGGTGTACAGGGCAGGGCAGTCACACATGCTTTCTACCAGAGATAATATGGTTTACGCCATAATGGCAGCCAACTGTCCAAACAATTCGCCAGCTTTTCAGATACCAGATGGTTCTTCTATAGTGCCAACAAATCCAGATTTATGGGTTTACGACACAAAAGAGCTCGTATCCTATATTCCACAATGAAGAGCGGCCATTATTCTGTTGCTGTTTGGGCACACTTTAAGATTCACAAGCTTTACTGTTCACAAGACAAGCAACACGCTGCCTATACTAACAGAGCGTGGTGTAAATACTGCTGCAAGCCATTTGTGAAAGAACATTCTACTTTGTGAACACCATCTGGAACGCCAGTGCAAAGATATAGATGCACATTGATAGTGATAAGCTAAGTGTACGTAACAGCTGTCTGGTGATCTTTGTCACATCACCACTATTTATGTGTATCTGATACATGCTGCATTCTTATGCACGCATGTATACCCCTATACACACACACACACACACACACACACACACACACACACACATAGTCTTAAACTGACTGAACAGATTGAGGCTATGATGTACACTGTAGTTAGTATGTTCCTTGCTATAATGCGCCCCCCCTCTCCCCACTGTTTCCTCTTTCCCCACCCCAGTCTTTTCCAACTGTCCCCCTC
>JABACO010000691.1:0-24027 GCA_013339895.1 Ephydatia muelleri | reverse complement strand
GATCTATGCTATATAACCTTTACAAAAGTAGCACCGTGTTGTTGTAGATGACACAGTTCGAAGTCACGTTAAGAGTCTTAACTAAGTCAAAAGAGTTTTGCTCTTCGATATACAAATAATCGGGACGAATATGATTTACAAATGTTTCACGATTTCATTTGCCCGAAAACGGGCGCAGACCTTGGCGAATGATAGATAGACTGGAAGTATATTGTCTAGTCCACGTTTTGTGTGATTTTCAAGCAAATTTAATGCCCCGCCGACCCCTTTCTACTTCCCGCAGGAATATGATCGATATCAATATGTACAATGTATCGTGTAACGATCACACGCATGCCTCATTCAGTCATTGCCTGATGCCATGAAATCAGAATAACATACATTTGTATGACTATTCACTAAACATAGCACAGAGCTAATTATATATTTATTCTTTCTGCAGTTTTGTGAGTTATTGGATCTTTCTGTGATCACTGTGACAATTGGACTCAGTCCCATGCAACATAAAGATCCTGACAACTTCAACTTGTTGCTGTGATGCACAATCAGTAGTTTGTACAATAGGCCTTTGTGTCTATGGATTGTTCTTTTGACTTATAGGGCGCAAGCCAGCCAGAGATTGTGTGTATATGCATCGTTCTGAGGGTGCAAGCCAACCAGAGATTGTGTTTATTAAGTGTATGTAGGCATTATCAAATTCGTTGGATTGCAACGATTTTTGCATCATTAAAAAGCTTTTTAAGAGTAGTTTTGAAAAATTTCTGTGTGGTACGATGAAGAAGGTCAACTGAAACAAGGTTGTATACAGTGGAAAATTAAAAACTGAGGAGCAAAACACATGTCGTGGCGTATTGGAAGCAAAATGAAACGTAGGATGATGCTGAAGACTTAGAACTGACCAAATACGAACTTGTAGCTGATGTTGTGTGTATTGTTGTAATGAATTCAGTCCTATGTAATGTATGCATGTATACACGTATGCATTGTTAATGGTCATAACTAACAGTCGTCTGTTAGCAAACTTTAGTATTGCATGGCATACATGATTTGTTGACACCTATTTCGTTTTCACATCTTGTAAACTGTTAACGGTATAGGGTTTCAAAATCCGGTCACAAAAATGTTGCGCATGTCCATTGAAATGTATGGCGCAAAATTACGTGAAATTCGCCACTTTGAAAAGTCGTAACTTTGTAACGTTTCATCACAGAACGACGAATCAGATATTATTCAAAACTACTCGTATAAAGCTTTTTAATGGTGCATAAATCTTTGCAATCCAATGAATTTGAGAAATCTTGTAACTTACCTATACACAGCATATAACACTGTCTCAACAACATCCGGAAATTTCTGAGTCCGGATTCTGACAAAATTATCAGTACGCCGAACACGACGAGTGTTTAGGTCCTAAACACTTTGTTTAGGTCCTAAACCATAGTTTAGGTCCTAAACTGTACGCCATGCCCATATATGGATGCGTTCACACGGCAATACGACATATGTTTTATTGTACGGTAACCCTAGCAATTTATGTCCGCCCATCTCTCGTTTCCAGGCCTCAATGCATCAGCTGCATACGAAAATAGATGTAGCCATGTGGTGCGCCGTGCGCGTCTGAATAACTTTTCAACAGTCTCGATCTAACTCATTGGAGGTCGGCAATGACATGTTGGTGAGTGTCCGATCGTTTTAATAGTACTCCATAGTCCGATTGAGCACATCGCATAAGCGCGAGTAGAGTACCGGTATTCTAAACACTTTAAAAGTGTGCGCTCACGTAGTTACTATGAGTTATGGATGTGCGTGTCTAGTGCGCAGAGGTGTGTGTGTGCGCGTGTGGTGTGCGTGTGTGTGTGTGTGCAATATTTGAAGACTCCATTTAAAGTGTGAGTTTTGTCTGGCATTTCCATTGGCATTATTGTGGGGGTCACATTGACCCCTGGTTATGTGCAGCTGGTAACTCTCCTGCTGGCAGTGAGGGGTCTGGATAACTCCATCTGGAACCACTGGTTGTGCAAGGCTGCTGACTGGACTTAATTGCAGTGTGAGTGAGTCCCATTGACACCTCCATGGCTAGACCATTGGCCCCTATTTTTATGGGGCTGGCTGTTGGCTCAGCCTGCAGTAAGAGAGCTGACATTTCACAGTTATCAGACCCCTGGTAGCTCCCATGCTGGCAGGTGGGGGGATCTGATAACTCCATCTGTGGGCATGGTTCCATAGGCAGTGATGGGGCATGTGCAGTTCCTTAGTTCATGGCTTAGAGAAAAGTGAATGGATTGATAACAAGGGAGGGGAGTGTGGGAGTGTATGTTGTGTAGAGGGGGAGTGTATGTTGTGTAGAGGGGAGTGTATGTTGTGTAGAGGGGAGTGTATGTTGTGTAGAGGGGAGTGTATGTTGTGTAGAGGGAGTGTATGTTGTTGTAGAGGGGAGTGTATGTTGTGTAGAGGGAGGTGGATGCTGTGTAGAGGGGAGTGTATGCTGTGTGTAGAGGGGAGTTGTATGCTGTGTAGAGGGGAGTGTGTATGTTGTGTAGAGGGGTGTGTAGCTTGTATGCTTGTGGGGTGTGTAGCTTGTATGCTTGTGGGGTGTGTCTTGTATCTTGTGGGGTGTGTCTGGGTGTGTAGCTTGTACGCTTGTGGGGTGTGTCCTTGATACTTGTGGGGTGTGTCCCTTGTAAGCTTGTGGGGCGTGTCCCTTATACGCTTGTGGGGCGTGTCCTTTGTACGCTTGAGAGGTGTGTCCCTTGTAAGCTTGTGGGGGTGTCCCTTGTACGCTTGTGGGTGTGTGTCCCTTGTACGCTTGTGGGGTGTGTCTTGTAGCTGATAGAGATGTGGCTACCAACTCCACATGTACATGCAGTGCATAGTGGGTAGTGAAGAGAGTGTAAGGTGGAGATTGTGTGGGAAAGGGGAAATGTAATCTGTTTAACTGGCACTGGTGCACTCATGCAAGTTGATGTGTGTACGATCAAATGTTATAACAAATAAAACTGATGTACAAATTTAGCGGCAACAATTATGATGGTAAACATTCTTTTAGCAGATCTATTGTCTTCTTATTAAGTTTAGACGTTGATGTGAATGTGAATCCATAAGCAATTATAGCTTTCATGTGAATCTCTGAGTTGGGAAATGTTTTGTCTGGTCTCCATGCGGTTGTGTAACTGCCTTTGTACCACTGGATGACAAACGTAGAAGTAGTTGTGTCAATGGTTTCACATAGTCCTATCCATGGTTTTCCTATAAAAGTTCATGGATGCCGATTATTAGATTGTTGCTTGAAAATGTTAACATAAATACCTGTGAACTGATCCTTTTCAGGCAATACAGCAACCATGTCACCTTCACATAGCGGCTTTTGGGAAACAGCCTTTGGGCGATAAACCCCATTGTACACCTGTAGTTAGATAGGATGAACAATTTTGTGTTAAGGGTTTGTATTTGTAATTTAGACCAAAAACATACCTCAGGTCTTGCTACTTCTTTTTCCAGCAAACATGCTATCCCTTCTTCATGTACTAACTCCGCTGCTTGTTTGCTGTTGTCAGCAGCATGTACATGCATACCATCAAGTGCATCACCATACACAAGTTGTGTGAATGGGCATCTGCTCAATTGATCCTGCTGGTTCATCCGCTCACAGAAAATTTTCCATTCTTGTACCTGGACTTCTGTGGTATAGTCTGTGAGCTTATCAATGTCCTCCACAACCTGTGATAGATTTAGTGCACTGATATTAGGCACCAATGATTGCAAAGTAGTTGGGCTGATGTCTGTGTTTGTGAAGAGCTGTATTGAGCTGTTGTAAGGTTCCCATTTTGGATCCGTTGCCAGTACTTGTATTTAAAGACAAGTGATCCATCAACTAGTTTAAAAATGAAGTGCTTTGGAGCAACATGGTTGTGCATTTCTTCCAAATGTGGTTCTATCCATGCCTTGAAGTCAAAAACTTCACTTTCTTCTAGAACATGTATGTCAGGTTCTGGGCTGTAGCTCTTCCTCAAGGCTTCCATCAATTCACCAGGTGTGACTGCATCATTTTATTCAAGTAAGATGAAAAACGTGAGAACATCTGATCTATGTCCTCATGAGTATGGCCAACTGGTAGGAATGAAAGTCGTACCTAGATATAAATGTACATTTTACATTGTATAACGTATCTATGATAAACATGCTAACCTTTCTGAATATGCCTTTCAGGACTAGGTATCCCAGAACACCGTACACATACTTGTTTTTATTCTCCCTTGAGCAGTTGTCCATTTGTAGATACAGTGTATCAGGCAATCGGTGCTCTTTTCTGTTGATGTTGTTCAGAATGCTTAACAAAATAGACAGTGTTAGGTTACTGTCTTGAGGAAATTCTCCAAATGATAGGTAAGCATACTCCCCATGGCCATGTGTAAGTCCTCCAATGATGTGGGTCTTAAGTAATGCTTTGTTGATCATTGCCTGCACAGGATGTTTATAAAAAGTCCTAACGAAATACCAATGTACAAATTTGCAGTACCTTCGATTGATGGTAGAAATGGGGCAAGTATGTTTTTGACTGGTCCATCCCATCTAGTATCAGAGTAATATATTGTTGGGATCATGCCTGGACTTTGCACAATGACTGTAGTATTTCTGTCTCTCAACTCTGTGCAGTGAAATATGTATTGGGTAATAATAAGTTATTTCACCTTAAAATTTAATTAAGGACATACCGAACTCTTTCCAGGTGTGTTTGTCTAGCTTGGACTAATGCATCTTTTTTGTCTGCTTTTGCAGTTGGTATTCTGGTTGCAAATAAATCACACAGGGTGCAAACCGTAAACCGAGATCTCTGCAAGTAAACGATTTTTTTTTTTAATACACTTCATAAAAAAACAGAAAATTAGACAATACCTTTGGAATGGATATGTTTCCATGAACTTTCTTCCAGTTTCTAAAAAAACTTGCTTTTGAAATTACATATCCGCTTCCATTGTACTCTTCTGTGTATTCCTTGAAAATGGGAATGATGTTATTTCGTGCCCAGACCCAAATGTACGTAACTGACCTGGTACACGCTGGTCATTGTTGTACTAGAAGGAAGAAGAATGCGACCAGATGTTGGTAACTTGTCTCCATTCTCGTTTGCGTATATATCCAACCACTGCATTGCCATCTCGGTTGAAATCACAAATCTCGTTTGCTTGTGCAGTGTATCGTCGCTTCCAGGAATGTACCTTGACATGTATTGCAACCTAGTTTCGTAGTACCGAGACTTGAAATCCCAGTAGCTTTAAGCCAAGCTTTAAGGCACAATTTGGATTGTTCAAGATGGTGCGCAAATGACATGGTTCGCCTATCATGAGCAGCAGACAGTTCCGTGAGCAGCCACTTTTTCTGCTGCTTATGTGTCATTGACCACACGTAAGCGTGTGTTGTTAGTAGAGCATCTTTAGATAGACGCTTCAAGCATTGCCGTGGGCAGCACTCGCTATCAACAACTAGCACTCCGACCGCTACGCCGTTAGCGTTCGACATATTGTGATGCACATGCATAATAAAATCGATATATACGTTTTTGACATTCGATGAATCTCCCGCCATGTAACATTAACCGCGTAAAGACGACCGCGTAGAAGTTAGCCGCACATTCCTCAGCCGCACATTCCAGCGGTTTAATCGGTATGAAAGCTGTGCGGCCCGCATGAATTGCAAAAGATTTATTGGTTTACAAAGTTGTGGTCTACTATTGTGTCTATGAATCTCATCAGTACGAAAAACGGCCAAGTTCAATGGTCCGATTGCATCCATGCACGAAAAGTCCAAGTAGCATTCACTGATTCTAAAAGCATGCATCATATCTTTGAACTTTCCTCAATACTCACTCAAACCCTGAGGCTTTGATCCTAGTCCATGATAGTGGTTAAGCATTCACCTACAGAACCATAGTATGCATCAATATGTATAACCTTCAGTGTAGAATGGGCATTCATCACACTGGACTGTGAGGGGCTTTAAAAAGATCATATATATGATGACAAAATTATCATACATCGGAAATAATTGTAACATTATTGTTACCCTCAATCTCTTCTCTAACAGTACATGCTGATGTTTCAGAACTTTCATCTTCAACTATATTTGTTTTGTGCTGCTGTGGTGCGGTGAAATAGATTTTAATACTATTAATATAGTAACTTTCACCTCCAATGGTGTGCTAAGCTCTTCTGCTGAAACCATCTCGACTGACTCTCTGGACCTGTTGAACTGAAAAGGGTTTCTTTATGGTCATACCAAATCGTTACACTGCATCAATGTACCTCGATGATGGGTATTTAAGGCCTGAAAGTGATCGAGCCACCAAGTACCAATACCCATGAGGTGGAAATCGTGATGCGTTTGGTTGAGGTAAACCGTTCTCCTTTAGGACAGCTGCAAGCTAAAATAAATACTTCTCCTTTCACCTAGGCTGCATCAATGACGATTAACCAAGTTCCCTATAGCATAAAGAGCTACAACAACCTTACCATGGCTTGACAAATAAGTGCCAAAGCAACGTGACAGCAATTGAGAGACCAGTAATGCAAAAAGAGGGAGGTACACAAAGGCTTGATAGGAGAGCTCGAGCCCACCCCCCTCCCCACCCCCACGCCCCCCCCCCACCCACCCCCCCCCCCCCCCCCCCCCCGCATAGACAACATCAACACCAGATAAGGTGATAGAATAAATTTTTTAAGAAAACACAGTATGAAAAATTTCCAATGTGCAAGCCAAATAGTCACGATTTATGGTTCACAACAGTGATGTAAACCTGCACTGAAGTCAGTGACTGCATGCCATGAATGGTCAACATTTGAAATCAACCTTGCAAAGGGAAAAGCCAGACACTAGGTTATACAGCAGTTGGAAGAAAATTACAAACACTAATAGAATGTGACCTTGTATGAGTTCAAAAGTATCATAGTCCATGGAAATCAGCGCCCATTTCAGTTGAAGTCGGCCATCTTGACCTCACACACTTGGCATGGCCTCTGTAGGAGGGTGCAAGAGATACAAATGTGAGGCTATACTGCAATAAGACTCAGGAGTGCTTGTACCAACTGTTTAAGCACATAACAATCCAGTTTGAAACATCAGGGCCCCTACTAGCCACCGACCACTATGGTGATGTCGGCCATCTTGACCTCACACACTTGGCATGGCCTCTGTAGGAGGGTACAAGAGATACAAATGTGTAGCTATACTGCAGTAAGACTCAGGAGTGATTGTACTAACTGCTCATGTACCTAACATCCAGTTTGAAACATCAGGGCCCCTAGTAGCCTTGGTCCACTTCGGTGATGTCGGCCATCTTGACCTTGCACACTTGGCATGGCCTCTGTAGGAGTGTGTAACGGATACAAATGTGAGGCTATACTGCAGTAAGACTCAGGAGTGATTGTACTAACTGCTCATGTACCTAACATTCAGTTTGAAACATCAGGGTTTCTACTAGCCTTGGTCCACTTCAGTGATGTCGGCCATCTTGACCTCACAACACTTGGCATGGCCTCTGTAGGAGGGTACAAGAGATACAAATGTGAGGCTATACAGCAGTAAGACTCAGGAGTGATTGTACTAACTGCTCAGGTACCTAACATCCAGTTTGAAACATCAGGGCCCCTACTAGCCACCGACCACTTTGGTGATGTCGGCTATCTTGACCTCACACACTTGGCATGGCCTCTGTAGGAGGGTACAAGAGATACAAATGTGAGGCTATACCGCAGTAAAACTCAGGAGTGCTTGTACTAACTGCTCAGGTACCTAACATCCAATTTGAAACATCAGGGTCCCTACTAGCCTTGGTCCACTTCAGTGATGTCGGCCATCTTGACCTTGCACACTTGGCATGGCCTCTGTAGGAGTGTGTAACAGATACAAATGTGAGGCTATACTGCAGTAAGACTCAGGAGTGATTGTACTAATGCTCAGGTACCTAACATCCAGTTTGAAACATCAGGGCCCCTACTAGCCACCGACCACTTTGGTGATGTCGGCTATCTTGACCTCACACACTTGGCATGGCCTCTGTAGGAGGGTACAAGAGATACAAATGTGAGGCTATACTGCAGTAAGACTCAGGAGTGATTGTACTAACTGCTCATGTACCTAACATTCAGTTTGAAACATCAGGGTCCCTACTAGCCTTGGTCCACTTCAGTGATGTCGGCCATCTTGACCTCACAACACTTGGCACGGCCTCTGCAGGAGGGTGCAACAGATACAAATGTGAGGCTATACTGCAGTAAGACTCAGGAGTGATTGTACTAACTGCTCATGTACCTAACATTCAGTTTGAAACATCAGGGTTTCTACTAGCCTTGGTCCACTTCAGTGATGTCGGCCATCTTGACCTCACACACTTGGCATGGCCTCTGTAGGAAGGTACAAGAGATACAAATGTGAGGCTATACTGCAGTAAGACTCAGGAGTGATTGTACTAACTGCTCAGGTACCTAACATCCAGTTTGAAACATCAGGGCCCCTACTAGCCACCGACCACTTTGGTGATGTCGGCTATCTTGACCTCACACACTTGGCATGGCTCTGTAGGAGGGTACAAGAGATACAAATGTGAGGCTATACTGCAGTAAGACTCAGGAGTGCTTGTACTAGCAGCTCAGGTACCTAACATCCAGTTTGAAACATAAGGGCCCCTACTAGCCTTGGTCCACTTCGGTGATGTCGGCCATCTTGACCTTGCACACTTGGCAGGCCTCTGTAGGAGTGTGTAACAGATACAAATGTGCGGCTATACAGCAGTAAAGACTCAGGAGTGATTGTACTAACTGCTCATGTACCTAACATTCAGTTTGAAACATCAGGGTTTCTACTAGCCTTGGTCCACTTCAGTGATGTCGGCCATCTTGACCTCACACACTTGGCATGGCCTCTGCAGGAGGGTGCAACAGATACAAATGTGAGGCCATACTGCAGTAAGACTCAGGAGTGATTGTACTAACTGCTCCATGTAACTAACATCCAGTTTGAAACATCAGGACCCCTACTAGCCACGGTCCACTTTGGTGATGTCGGCCATCTTAACCTCACGCACTTGGCACGGCCTCTGTAGGAGGGTGCAATAGATACAAATGTGAGGCTATACTGCAGTAAGACTCAGGAGTGATTGGACTAACTGCTCATGTACCTAACATTCAGTTTGAAACATCAGGGCCCCTACTAGCCACCGTCCACTTCAGTGATGTCGGCCAACTTGACCTCACACACTTGGCATGGCCTCTGCAGGAGGGTGCAACAGATACAAATGTGAGGCTATACTGCAGTAAGACTCCAGGAGTGATTGTACTAACTGCTCATGTACCTAACATTCAGTTGAAACATCAGGGTTTCTACTAGCCTTGGTCCACTTCAGTGATGTCGGCCATGTTGACCTCACACACTTGGCATGGCCTCTGCGGAGGGTGCAACAGATACAAATGTGAGGCTATACTGCAGTAAGACTCAGAAGTGATTGTACTAACTGCTCATGTAACTAACATCCAGTTTAAAACATCAGGATCCCTACTAGCCTTGGTCCACTTCAGTGATGTCGGCCATCTTGACCTCCACACACTTGGCATGGCCTCTGCAGGAGGGTGCAACAGATACAAATGTGAGGCCATACTGCAGTAAGACTCAGGAGTGATTGTACTAACTGCTCATGTAACTAACATCCAGTTGAAACATCAGGACCCTACTAGCCACGGTCCACTTTGGTGATGTCGGCCATCTTAACCTTCACGCACTTGGCACGGCCTCTGTAGGAGGGTTGCAATAGATACAAATGTGAGGCTATACTGCAGTAAGACTCAGGAGTGATTGGACTAACTGCTCATGTACCTAACATTCAGTTTGAAACATCAGGGCCCCTACTAGCCACCGTCCACTTCAGTGATGTCGGCCAACTTGACCTCACACCACTTGGCATGGCCTCTGCAGGAGGGTGCAACAGATACAAATGTGAGGCTATACTGCAGTAAGACTCAGAAGTGATTATACTAACTGCTCATGTAACTAACATCCAGTTTGAAACATCAGGACCCCTACTAGCCTTGGTCCACTTTGGTGATGTCGGCCATCTTGACCTCACGCACTTGGCATGGCCTCTGCAGGAGGGTGCAATATATACAAATGTGAGGCTATACTGCAGTAAGACTCAGAGTGATTGTACTAACTGCTCATGTACCTAACATCAGTTTGAAACATCAGGTCTTCAGCCTTGTCCACTTCAGTGATGTCGGCCATCTTGACCTTGCACACTTGGCATGACCTCTGTAGGAGGGTACAAGAGATACAAATGTGAGGCTATACAGCAGTAAGACTCAGGAGTGATTGTACTAACTGCTCATGTACCTAACATCCAGTTTGAAACATCAGGGCCCCTACTAGCCACCGACCACTTTGGTGATGTCGGCTATCTTGACCTCACACACTTGGCATGGCCTCTGTAGGAGGGTACAAGAGATACAAATGTGAGGCTATACTGCAGTAAGACTCAGGAGTGATTGTACTAACTGTTCAGGTACCTAACATCCAATTTGAAACATCAGGGTCCCTACTAGCCTTGGTCCACTTCGGTGATGTCGGCCATCTTGACCTTGCACACTTGGCATGGCCTCTGTAGGAGTGTGTAACAGATACAAATGTGAGGCTATACTGCAGTAAGACTCAGGAGTGATTGTACTAACTGCTCATGTACCTAACATTCAGTTTGAAACATCAGGGTTTCTACTAGCCTTGGTCCACTTCAGTGATGTCGGCCATCTTGACCTCACACACTTGGCATGGCCTCTGTAGGAAGGTACAAGAGATACAAATGTGAGGCTATACTGCAGTAAGACTCAGGAGTGATTGTACTAACTGCTCAGGTACCTAACATCCAGTTTGAATCATCAGGGCCCCTACTAGCCACCGACCACTTTGGTGATGTCGGCTATCTTGACCTCACACACTTGGCATGGCCTCTGTAGGAGGGTACAAGAGATACAAATGTGAGGCTATACTGCAGTAAGACTCAGGAGTGCTTGTACTAGCAGCTCAGGTACCTAACATCCAGTTTGAAACATCAGGGCCCCTACTAGCCTTGGTCCACTTCGGTGATGTCGGCCATCTTGACCTTGCACACTTGGCATGGCCTCTGTAGGAGTGTGTAACAGATACAAATGTGAGGCTATACAGCAGTAAGACTCAGGAGTGATTGTACTAACTGCTCATGTACCTAACATTCAGTTTGAAACATCAGGGTTTCTACTAGCCTTGGTCCACTTCAGTGATGTCGGCCATCTTGACCTCACACACTTGGCAATGGCCTCTGCAGGAGGGTGCAACAGATACAAATGTGAGGCTATACTGCAGTAAGACTCAGAAGTGATTGTACTAACTGCTCATGTAACTAACATCCAGTTTGAAACATCAGGACCCCTACTAGCCACGGTCCACTTTGGTGATGTCGGCCATCTTAACCTCACGCACTTGGCACGGCCTCTGTAGGAGGGTGCAATAGATACAAATGTGAGGCTATACTGCAGTAAGACTCAGGAGTGATTGGACTAACTGCTCATGTACCTAACATTCAGTTTGAAACATCAGGGCCCCTACTAGCCACCGTCCACTTCAGTGATGTCGGCCAACTTGACCTCACACACTTGGCATGGCCTCTGCAGGAGGGTGCAACAGATACAAATGTGAGGCTATACTGCAGTAAGACTCAGGAGTGATTGTACTAACTGCTCATGTACCTAACATTCAGTTTGAAACATCAGGGTTTCTTCAAGCCTTGGTCCACTTCAGTGATGTCGGCCATCTTGACCTCACACCTTGGCATGGCCTCTGCAGGAGGGTGCAAACAGATACAAATGTGAGCTATACTGCAGTAAGACTCAGGAGTGGATTGTACTAACTGCTCATGTAACTAACTTCCAGTTGAACATCAGGTCCCTACTAGCCTTGGTCCACTTCAGTGATATCGGCCATCTTGACCTCACACACTTGGCATGGCCTCTGCAGGAGGGTGCAACAGATACAAATGTGAGGCTATACTGCAGTAAGACTCAGAAGTGATTATACTAACTGCTCATGTAACTAACACCAGTTTGAAACATCAGGACCCCTACTAGCCTTGGTCCACGTTGGTGATGTCGGCCATCTTGACCTCACGCACTTGGCATGGCCTCTGCAGGAGGGTGCAATATATACAAATGTGAGGCTATACTGCAGTAAGACTCAGGAGTGATTGTACTAACTGCTCATGTACCTAACATTCAGTTTGAAACATCAGGGTTCTTCAAGCCTTGGTCCACTTCAGTGATGTCGGCCATCTTGACCTTGCACACTTGGCATGACCTCTGTAGGAGGGTACAAGAGATACAAATGTGAGGCTATACAGCAGTAAGACTCAGGAGTGATTGTACTAACTGCTCATGTACCTAACATCCAGTTTGAAACATCAGGGCCCCCTACTAGCCACCGACCACTTTGGTGATGTCGGCTATCTTGACCTCACACACTTGGCATGGCCTCTGTAGGAGGGTACAAGAGATACAAATGTGAGGCTATACTGCAGTAAGACTCAGGGAGTGATTGTACTAACTGTTCAGGTACCTAACATCCAATTGAAACATCAGGGTCCCTACTAGCCTTGGTCCACTTCGGTGATGTCGGCCATCTTGACCTTGCACACTTGGCATGGCCTCTGTAGGAGTGTGTAACAGATACAATGTGAGGCTATACTGCAGTAAGACTCAGGAGTGATTGTACTAACTGCTCATGTACCTAACATTCAGTTTGAAACATCAGGGGTTTCTACTAGCCTTGGTCCACTTCAGTGATGTCGGCCATCTTGACCTCACACACTTGGCATGGCCTCTGCAGGAGGGTGCAACAGATACAAATGTGAGGCTATACTGCAGTAAGACTCAGGAGTGATTGTACTAACTGCTCATGTAACTAACATCCAGTTGAAACATCAGGGTTTCTACTAGCCTTGGTCCACTTCAGTGATGTCAGCCATCTTGACCTCACGCACTTGGCATGGCCTCTGTAGGAGGGTGCAACAGATACAAATGTGAGGCTATACTGCAGTAAGACTCAGAAGTGATTGTACTAACTGCTCATGTAACTAACATCCAGTTTGAAACATCAGGACCCCTACTAGCCTTGGTCCACTTCAGTGATGTCGGCCATCTTGACCTCACACACTTGGCAATGGCCTCTGCAGGAGGGTGCAACAGATACAAATGTGAGGCTATACTGCAGTAAGACTCAGAAGTGATTGTACTAACTGCTCATGTAACTAACATCCAGTTTGAAACATCAGGACCCCTACTAGCCACGGTCCACTTTGGTGATGTCGGCCATCTTAAACCTCACGCACTTGGCACGGCCTCTGTAGGAGGGTGCAATAGATACAATGTGAGGCTATACTGCAGTAAGACTCAGGAGTGATTGGACTAACTGCTCATGTACCTAACATTCAGTTTGAAACATCAGGGCCCCTACTAGCCACCGTCCACTTCAGTGATGTCGGCCAACTTGACCTCACACACTTGGCATGGCCTCTGCAGGAGGGTGCAACAGATACAAATGTGAGGCTATACTGCAGTAAGACTCAGGAGTGATTGTACTAACTGCTCATGTACCTAACATTCAGTTTGAAACATCAGGGTTTCTTCAAGCCTTGGTCCACTTCAGTGATGTCGGCCATCTTGACCTCACACACTTGGCATGGCCTCTGCAGGAGGGTGCAACAGATACAAATGTGAGGCTATACTGCAGTAAGACTCAGGAGTGATTGTACTAACTGCTCATGTAACTAACATCCAGTTTGAAACATCAGGGTCCCTACTAGCCTTGGTCCACTTCAGTGATATCGGCCATCTTGACCTCACACACTTGGCATGGCCTCTGCAGGAGGGTGCAACAGATACAAATGTGAGGCTATACTGCAGTAAGACTCAGAAGTGATTATACTAACTGCTCATGTAACTAACATCCAGTTTGAAACATCAGGACCCCTACTAGCCTTGGTCCACTTTGGTGATGTCGGCCATCTTGACCTCACGCACTTGGCATGGCCTCTGCAGGAGGGTGCAATATATACAAATGTGAGGCTATACTGCAGTAAGACTCAGGAGTGATTGTACTAACTGCTCATGTACCTAACATTCAGTTTGAAACATCAGGGTTTCTTCAAGCCTTGGTCCACTTCAGTGATGTCGGCCATCTTGACCTTGCACACTTGGCATGACCTCTGTAGGAGGGTACAAGAGATACAAATGTGAGGCTATACAGCAGTAAGACTCAGGAGTGATTGTACTAACTGCTCATGTACCTAACATCCAGTTTGAAACATCAGGGCCCCTACTAGCCACCGACCACTTTGGTGATGTCGGCTATCTTGACCTCACACACTGGCATGGCCTCTGTAGGAGGGTACAAGAGATACAAATGTGAGGCTATACTGCAGTAAGACTCAGGAGTGATTGTACTAACTGTTCAGGTACCTAACATCCAATTTGAAACATCAGGGTCCCTACTAGCCTTGGTCCACTTCGGTGATGTCGGCCATCTTGACCTTGCAACACTTGGCATGGCCTCTGTAGGAGTGTGTAACAGATACAAATGTGAGGCTATACTGCAGTAAGACTCAGGAGTGATTGTACTAACTGCTCATGTACCTAACATTCAGTTTGAAACATCAGGGTTTCTACTAGCCTTGGTCCACTTCAGTGATGTCGGCCATCTTGACCTCACAACACTTGGCATGGCCTCTGCAGGAGGGTGCAACAGATACAAATGTGAGGCTATACTGCAGTAAGACTCAGGAGTGATTGTACTAACTGCTCATGTAACTAACATCCAGTTTGAAACATCAGGGTTTCTACTAGCCTTGGTCCACTTCAGTGATGTCAGCCATCTTGACCTCACGCCACTTGGCATGGCCTCTGTAGGAGGGTGCAACAGATACAAATGTGAGGCTATACTGCAGTAAGACTCAGAAGTGATTGTACTAACTGCTCATGTAACTAACATCCAGTTTGAAACATCAGGGCCCCTACTAGCCACCGACCACTTTGGTGATGTCGGCTATCTTGACCTCACACACTTGGCATGGCCTCTGTAGGAGGGTACAAGAGATACAAATGTGAGGCTATACTGCAGTAAGACTCAGGAGTGATTTTACTAACTGCTCAGGTACCTAACATCCAATTTGAAACATCAGGGTCTCTACTAGCCTTGGTCCACTTCGGTGATGTCGGCCATCTTGACCTTGCACACTTGGCATGGCCTCTGTAGGAGTGGTGTAACAGATAAAAATGTGAGGCTATACTGCAGTAAGACTCAGGAGTGATCGTACTAACTGCTCATGTACCTAACATTCAATTTGAAACATCAGGGTTTCTACTAGCCTTGGTCCACTTCAGTGATGTCAGCCATCTTGACCTCACGCACTTGGCATGGCCTCTGTAGAGGGGTGCAACAGATACAAATGTGAGGCTATACTGCAGTAAGACTCAGAAGTGATTGTATACTAACTGCTCATGTAACTAACATCCAGTTTGAAACATCAGGACCCCTACTAGCCTTGGTCCACTTCAGTGATGTCGGCCATCTTGGCCCCACACACTTGGCATGGCCTCTGCAGGAGGGTGCAACAGATACAAATGTGAGGCTATACTGCAGTCAGACTCAGGAGTGATTGCACTAACTGCTCAGGTACCTAACATCCAGTTTGAAACATCAGGGTTTCTACTAGCCTTGGTCCACTTTGGTGATGTCAGCCATCTTGACCTCACACACTTGGCATGGCCTCTGTAGGAGGGTGCAACAGATACAAATGTGAGGCTATACTGCAGTAAGACTCAGGAGTGATTGCACTAACTGCTCAGGTACCTAACATCCAGTTTGAAACATCAGGGCCCCTAGTAGCCACGGTCCACTTTGGTGATGTCGGCCATCTTGACCTCACACACTTGGCATGGCCTCTGTAGGAGGATGCAACAGATACAAATGTGAGGCTATACTGCAGTAAGACTCAGGAGTGATTGTACTAACTGCTCAGGTACCTACATTTAGTTTGAAACATCAGGGGCCCCTATTAGCCATGGTCCACTTTTGTGATGTCAGCCATCTTGACCTCACACACACTTGGTAGGACGACACAACAGATACAAATGTGAGGCTATACTGCAGTATGACTCAGGAGGGCTTACACAAATTGCTCTATTGTATTTCATTTGGAATTTTGATATTTCAGGCTGTGTTTACTTGTGAATGCTCATCTTACCTCGGTATTTTCACTCCAATAGGCTTTGACACGCACAGTAATGAGATAGCGGTTCTGTCGATGGCTCTATGTCCCAGTTGGCTTATAGAAAACACTTGCAACGTCAGGTTGTATTTGGTGCGCGAATATTAAAACAACGCGCAACGCCGCTTTAATTTTATGCGCTGTGGAAACCGCTGGAATGTGCGGCTGAGGAATGTGCGGCTAACTTCTACGCGGTTGACCAACTTCATTCACCGTTTGGCACGATTGAATATGTGGTGCCTTCGGGAAGACACAATGCCGTGGAAGTACGCTTATTTAATGCTTATTTGCGGTTGGCTTTATCATATTTTTTATAGATTCAAACAGATGCAGGAACGCGAACTGAAGAACTGAGGAAATTCAAGTGTGACGCGAATGGCTTCTGTTCCATATTCACAGGAGTTCACGACGGTGAAGCCTTTGTGAATTATGGTATGGCTCAAGAATTGATCGTGACCTTAGCTCTGATTCGGATGAGGAGAGAGGTATAAAACCAAACTACGTATATACGTATGTGTGATGTTATATACCGACTTGAGACTTGAATTCAGCCCTGCACGATCGCGATTCACCATCGGGGGATTTACGAGAGGAGATCGAAGAAATGGAATTCAATCAAAGCCAAAGGTACGTCAATTATATATATATCAATTCAGTGTATCGCTTTATTTGTTTATAATACTATATAGTGCTGTTGTGGCGAACGCTCTTCCATTGGTATCGGTAAGGACAAGATGCTGCTAGTGTATTTATACTATCATAAAATTATTACATGCAGCTGCTGATGGTCATCACAGTGCACAAGCAAAGCGCTTAGGTATATATGATATAATTTAATACGGTTGTATTATATGGGATCGTTCTAGGTGTGTTTAAGATCCCTACAGCAAGCATGAAGCCACCAAAAAGCAGTAGGGCTGTAGGCCGTTGGACGAGCGATATCTGAAACTCCTGACATCGAGAATTTGTGCCAATTTGACGGAGGACTCTGTCCCACTGGTGGCAAACCTTGTTCTACCCGAAGGCGCCACATTTTTGCGAAGAAGATCTCACAAAGTATGAGTTCGAGATGATTGGAGGAAAACCATTCTCGACAGGTTCGAAGCGTGCATCAAACGGTATACTATATAATACAATAGTGACGGTATATTGAAATTCATATCTTACATAGGTACGTGTGAGAGCAATACCACAAAACACATCAGTAGCAATCATTGGCACATGGATCTGATGTATCATTCAGCACACACCTCAGATACAACTACGTGAGACACTCTAACAACGGGCTCAACGACAATAGAAAAATTTCTTGCTGCCTGGATTTAGCAAAGATGGCGACTGGGTTTGCCTGTACACTTCAAGTGCAGGTACACCTGATCATGGTCAGTCATAATGAATATTTGTATGATGCATGAACAGAAACGTGCAAAGACGTTGCTGAGGCAAGAAACCCATAAGGCGTGGTGTACAGATCCAAAAAGATATGTTACACACAAGGTAATTTTATACTTAGACCTTCCCAGCTAGCACTTGTAATTACTCAAGTCGGTCCTTCACATAGTTGCGGCAGAGTACATCTGGAAATGCAAAGAAGAACTGAGCATAAAAAAAAGAAAACTTTACACATGGAGGTATGCCATGTGCAATGAAAGAAATATACACGGGCAAAGTTTATTATTGTTCAGACTGATGATGGTGGTGCAAGCTCATCAAAGGACTTAAGGGATAAGGTTACTGTCGACATGTTGCATGTGTATGTATTACGTACATGTATCCCAATTGTAGTGGATTGCAGGAAAACTGAAAGCCATAGAAAAACAATCACAAACAGAAGTTGCGGCAATACTAAAACGAGTTCATGTTTTGGATTGCGTTATATTATTCACCATAATTAAAATTTGTACGAGCCCTCTAAATACAACTCCCCTCTACAAACAAGCGTACAAGTGACACACCACAAGCGTACAAGACACACCTCTCAAGCGTACAAGGGACACACCCCACAAGCGTACAAGGGACACACCCAACAAGCGTACAAGGTACACACCCCACAAGCGTACAAGGGACACACCCCACAAGCGTACAAGACACACCCCACAAGATACAAGACACACCCCACAAGCATACAAGCTACACACCCCCAAGCGTACAAGCTACACACCCCTCTACACAGCATACACACTCCCCTCTACACAGCATACACACTCCACTCTACACAACATACACACTCCACTCTACACAACATACACTCCCCTCTACATAACATACACTCCACTCTACACAACACACACTCCCCTCTACACAACATACATGTACACTCCTCTCTACACAACATACACTCCCTCTACACCCCCCTCTACACAACATACACACCCCTCTACACAACATACACTCCCCTCTACACAACATACACCCCCTCTACACAACATACACTCCCCTCTATACAACATACACACTCCCCTCTACACAGCATACACTCCCCTCTACACAACATACACACTCCCCTCTACACAGCATACACACTCCACTCTACACAACATACACACTCCAGTCTACACAACATACACTCCCCTCTACATAACATACACTCCACTCTACACAACACACACTCCCCTCTACACAACATACATGTACACTCCTCTCTACACAGCATATACTCCCCCTACACACAACATACACACTCCCCTCTACACAGCATACACACTCCACTCCACTCTACACAACATACACACTCCAGTCTACACAACATACACCCCCTCTACATAACATACACTCCACTCTACACAACACACACACTCCCCTCTACACAACATACATGTACACTCCTCTCTACACAGCATATACTCCCCTCTACACAACATACACTCCCCTCTACACAACATACACACCCCTCTACACAACATACATACCCCTCTACAAAACATACACTCCCCTCTACACAACATATACTCCCCTCTACACAACATACACTCCCCCCTCTACACACCCCTCTACACAACATACACAACATACACACCCCTCTACACCCCCTCTACACAACATACACACCCCTCTACAAACATACACTCCCCTCTACACAACATCTACTCCCCTCTACACAACATACACTCCCCTCTACACACCCCTCTACACAACATACACTCCCCTCTACACAACATACACAACATACACACCCCTCTACACACCCCTCTACACAACATACCACCCCTCTACACAACATAACTCCCCTCTACACAACATATACTCCCCTCTACACAACATACACTCCCCTCTACACACATACACCCCCTCTACACCCCCTCTACACAACATACACACCCCTCTACACAACATACACTCCCCTCTACACAACATACACTCCCCTCTACACAACATACACTCCCCTCTATACACCTCTCTACACAACATACACCCCCTCTACACAACATACACACCCCTCTACAAACACAACACTCCCCTCTACACAACATACACACTCCCCTCTACACAGCATACACTCCCCTCTACACAACATACACACTCCACTGTACACAGCATACACACTCCCCTCTACACAACATACACTCCACTCTACACAACACACACTCCCCTCTACACAACATACACTCCCCTCTACAGTGTATGTTGTGTAGAGGGAGTATATGTTGTGTAGAGGGGAGTGTATGTTTTGTAGAGGGGTGTGTATGTTGTGTAGAGGGGTGTGTATGTTGTGTAGAGGGTGTGTATGTTGTGTAGAGGGTGTGCAGAGGGGAGTTATGTTTTGTAGAGGGGTGTATGTTGTGTACACTCCCATCTACACAACATACACACTCCACTCTACACAACATACCACTCCACTCTACACAACACACACTCCACTCTACACAACATACACTCCCCTCTACACAGCATACACTCCCCTCTACACAACATATACTCGACTCTACAAAACATACACTCCCCTCCCCTCTACACAACATACACACATACACACCCCTCTACCACCCCTCTACACAACATACACACCCCTCTACACAACATACACCACCCCTCTACACAACATACACACCCCTCTACACAACAACATACACACCCCTCTACACAACATATACACCCCTCTACAAAACATACACTCCCCTCTACACACATATACTCCCCTCTACACAACATACACTCCCCTCTACACAACATACACAACATACACACCCCTCTACACAACATACACACCCCTCTACAAAACATACACTCCCCTCAACACAACATACACTCCCCTCTACAACCCCCCTCTACACAACATACACACCCCTCTACACACATACACTCCCCTCTACACAACATACACTCTCCTCTACACAACATACACTCCCCTCTACACACACCCCTCTACACAACATACACACCCCTCTACACATACACACCCCTCTACAAAACATACACTCCCCTCAACACAACATACACTCCCCTCTACACCACCCCCCTCTACACAACATACACACCCCTCTACACAACATACACACCCCTCTACACAACATACACCTCCCCTCTACACAACATACACTCTCCCCTCTACACAGCATACACTCCCCTCTACACACATACACTCCACTGTACACAGCATACACACTCCCCTCTACACAACATACACTCCACTCTACACAACACACACACACTCCCCTCTACACAACATACACTCCCCTCTACACAACATACACTCCCCTCTACACAACATACACACACCCCTCTACACAACATACACTCCCCTCTACACAACATACACACCCCTCTACACACCCCTCGCCCTCTACACAACATACACACCCCTCTACAAACACATATACTCCCCTCTACACAACATACACTCCCCTCTACACAACATACACACCCCTCTACACAACATACACTCCCCTCTACACAACATACACACTCCCCTCTACACAGCATACACTCCCCTCTACCAACATACACCTCCACTGTACACAGCATACACACTCCCCTCTACACACATACACTCCACTCTACACAACACACACACTCCCCTCTACACAACATCACTCCCCTCTACAGTGTATGTTGTGTAGAGGGGAGTATATGTTGTGTAGAGGGGAGTGTATGTTTTGTAGAGGGGTGTATGTTGTGTAGAGGGGTGTGTATGTTGTGTAGAGGGGTTGTATGTTGTGTAGAGGGGTGTGCAGAGGGAGTGTATGTTTTGTAGAGGGGTGTGTATGTTGTGTACACTCCCATCTACACACATACACACTCCACTCTACACAACATACACACTCCACTCTACACAACATACACACTCCACTCTACACAACATACACTCCCCTCTACACAGCATACACTCCCCTCTACACAACATATACTCGACTCTACAAAACATACACTCCCCTCCCCTCTACACAACATACACAACATACACACCCCTCTACACACCCCTCTACACAACATACACACCCCTCTACACAACATACACACCCCTCTACACAACATACACACCCCTCTACACACACATACACACCCCTCTACACAACATATACACCCCTCTACAAAATACACTCCCCTCTACACAACATATACTCCCCTCTACACAACATACACTCCCCTCTACAACACAACACAACATACACACCCCTCTACACAACATACACACCCCTCTACAAAACATACACTCCCCTCAACACAACTCACTCCCCCTCTACACCCCCTCTACACAACATACACCCCCTCTACACAACATACACTCCCCTCTACACACATACCCTCCTCTACACAACATCACTCCCCTCTACACACCCCTCTACACAACATACACACACCCCTCTACACACATACACACCCCTCTACAAAACATACACTCCCCTCACACAACATACACTCCCCTCTACACCCCCTCTACACAACATACACACCCCTCTACACAACATACACACCCCTCTACACAACATACACTCCCCTCTACACAACATACACTCTCCCCTCTACACAGCATACACTCCCCTCTACACACATACACACTCCACTGTACACAGCATACACACTCCCCTCTACACAACATACACTCCACTCTACACACACACACTCCCCTCTACACAACATACACTCCCCTCTACACAACATACACTCCCCTCTACACAACATACACACCCCTCTACACAACATACACTCCCCTCTACACAACATACACACCCCTCTACACCCCCCGCCCTCTACACAACATACACACCCCTCTACAAAACACATATACTCCCCTCTACACAACATACACTCCCCTCTCACACCCCTCTACACAACATACACCCCTCTACACAACATACACACCCCTCTACACACACATACACTCCCCTCTACACAACATACACCTCCCCTCTACACAGCATACACTCCCCTCTACAACAACATACACACTCCACTGTACACAGCACACACTCCCCTATACACACATACACTCCACTCTACACAACAACACACTCCCCTCTACACAACATACACTCCCCTCTACACAACTACACACTCCACTCTACACAGCATACACTCTCCTCTACACAATACACTCCCCTCTACACAACATACACACTCCCCTCTACCAGCATACACCCCCTACATAACATACACTCACCTCTACACAACATACACTCCCCTCTACATATACACTCCCCTCTACACAACATACACACTCTCCAGTACACAAGATACACACCCCTCTACACAACATACTCCCCTCTACACAACATACACTCCCCTCTACATATACACTCCCACATACACACACCCCTCTACACAACATACACTCTCCTCTACACAACATACACACCCCTCTACACTTACACACCCCTCTACACAACATACACACTCTCCTCTACACAACATACACCCCCCTCTAAACAACATACACTCTCCTCTACACAACATACACTCCCCTCTATAACATACAACTCCCCTCTACACAATATACACTCCCCTCTACACAGCATACACACCCTTCTACACAACATACACACTCCCCTCTACACACATACACTCCCCTCTACACAACAGGGGAGCTACCAGGGGTCTGATAACTGTGGAAATGTCAGCTCTCTTACTGCAGGCTGAGCCAACAGCCAGCCCCCATAAAAATAGTCCTAGCCATGGAAGTGTCAATGGGACTCACTCACACTGCAATTAAGTCCAGTCAGCAGCCTTGCACAACCAGTGGTTCCAGATGGAGTTACCCAGACCCCTCACTGCCAGCAGGAGAGCTACAGCTGCCACATAACCAGGGGTCAATGTGAACCCCACAATAATGTCAATGGAAATGCCAGACAAAACTCACACTTTAAATGGAGTCTTCAAATATTGCACACACACACACGCACACGCACACCACACGCGCACACACACACACCTCTGCGCACTAGACACGCACATGCATAACTCATAGTAACTACGTGAGCGCACACTTTTAAAGTGTTTAGAATACCGGTACTCTACTCGCGCTTATGCGATGTGCTCAATCGGACTATGGAGTACTATTAAAACGATCGGACACTCACCAACATGTCATTGCCGACCTCCAATGAGTTAGATCGAGACTGTTGAAAAGTTATTCAGGAGCGCACGGCGCACCACATGGCTACATCTATTTTCGTATGCAGCTGATGCATTGAGGCCTGGAAACGAGAGATGGGCGGACATAAATTGCTAGGGTTACCGGACAATAAAACATATGTCGTATT
>JABACO010000690.1:0-24040 GCA_013339895.1 Ephydatia muelleri | reverse complement strand
TCCCTCCATCCCTCCCTCCCTCCCCCACCCTCCCTCCCTCCTCCCTCCCTCCGGCCTCCCCTCCCTCCTCCCTCCCCTCCCTTCCTCACTCCCCTCCATCCTTTTCAGCTAATAACATGCAGGGGTCTCTATGAGTTCTTAGAGAAGAGGGATGCAGAGATATTTGTCACTCGTGCTCTGAAGATCTATGAGACAGAACAGCATACTGAACTGTTCCTTTTCACACTGAAGAGGACCAGTCTTCTTCTCATGTCTGATCCCTCCATGCATATGCTCTCTGTGGAAGATCTCACCACCCACATGAAGTCAATGGACCCTCTGAGGTTGGTGTGCATGTATGTGTGTGTGTTGTGCATATGTGTATGTGTGCATATGTGTATGTGTACATATGTGTATATGTGTGTGGCCACATGTGTAATTAATGTGTGTGTTGTGCAATGCCATCTATGATGCATTGAGACTCAAGTCATGATGGATTGCACATGCCTACATACATACATACATACATACATACATACATACATACATACATACATACATACATACATACATACATACATACATACATACATACATACATACATACATACATACATACATACATACATACATACATACATACATACATACATACATACATACATACATACATACATACATACATACATACATACATACATACAAACATACATACATGCATGCATACACACACATACATGTGCAGACACATGCATGTACACACATACACTGTACACACACACATGCACACACATTCACAGACACACACATACACACATTCACACGCATACACACATTTGTGGCACATTGCTGTGATATGTATCTCTGTTTCTAATAGACTGTGCTGAAAACTGTGATCTCATATGGACCATGTCTGGACCCCATTCTGTTGATCCAAGTCCTTGACTACCATTTTGGGACAAGCTGCGGCTTCTGTATCATGGGTCACTCCATCTCTTGTCAAGGAGACTCACCTGGCCACACCCAATCCATACAACTTTGTTGAGCGTATTGAAGTAACTGTGGAAGATTTGTATGCAACACTCTAGTTAAATGATACTGTGTGTGTTTGTGGGGTGTGTGTGTGTGTGTCTGTGTGTATGTGTGTGTGTGTGTGTCTGTATGTGTGCGCGCATGTGCATGTGTGTAAAATTAGCACATCACACATATTACTTTTGCATTCTTCCATTTAAACAGGAATCATAACAGGTCTCAGGAAATAGGATGCAAACATGGGTATAATTCAATGTCTACTTTAGATGTGACGAACTGTCAATTGAAGAACAATACAAAAGTAGAACACAAGTTGATTGCTTCATCTTTTATGTGTGTTTGCTCATGTATGTGTGCATGAGGTCCTGTGTGTGTTGCATTTAATGACATGCACACAAAACACTTTTAATTGTATATATGGTACACACATGTACATGTAGTTTTAAATGTGTCATTGTGTGTCCATCAATGTGTCCCTCAACACACACAAACACACACACACACACACACACACTGCCATTGAATGCACACACATGCACACACACATAACACCCCTACACTCAGGGAGTTGTCCTTCTCAAGTCAGTCATTTCAAGGTCATGTACTGATCCTCAGTAGCCCTACAGGAAAACCCTCCAGGAGGCATGTTTTAACCTTGCCTATCATCTGAAGTTAGTGCCTTTCATTGATGGCCTTCAAAGGAGAGATAGAGCCAACTGGTCTATACAGAATTGCCATGGCAACATGATAACTTTACAGCATGCACCCAACCTATTGCATACATGCTTTAGGATTACTGGACTATATGTGAAGACATGAAGCACACATTGTGGCAGCGGCTTAGTGAAAATCATCCTGCTCTGGGTGTATATGTGTGTATTTGTACATGTATGTGTGTGTAAGTGTATGTATAGCTGACATTGTTCCTGCATCAACATCAACACTCTACATATTGTACAACCAATCCAGTCTTAGAACAGTTTTACTGTCCGCTGCACTGATGCTCCTATTGTGCCATTATGTTTGATTTTTATGTCATGTAGTGTGAAATCTGATGATATAATCAAGTCAATACACTACAATATGCATGTATTGCAATGCTATGAAATGTAAAACAGTGTAGTTGATAGGGAAGTAAATGCATAGGTATATAATTTTTATGTGTCAGTAATGCACAATTAATGCTTAATTACCAACAGTCTGAAGTGCATTTACCATGATTAATAATACATAACATTTCCGAGTTTGGATACCTGCGAAAGATAGTTTTCGTACCCATTTTATACGATAATTCTATGGTTCTGAATCATGCTATTCGTGATACTTTTTTCTTTTATACCCAACTACATCCCTCCTTCCTTATTATTTTTTACTTGTAGTTTAATTCCACAACTTGTGAATATGGGTCTATTTGTCTCAACAAGGGCACATCTCTCACATGGTGAGGTTGGAGATATACGTTTGGAACTGTGCAAGATGGGAACTGGGGGTGCACTATTATGTCAGGTGGGTAGGGACACCAAAATATGATATGAACCATGAATGTAAACAAGCTATTTGCTATTATGTAACAACAGTGTAAATGAGGGGTCCCAAATATAATAACGAACATCATGATACAATCGAAATATAAACATGTATGAATAATAACTACCATATTTATATCAATTCAAAAGAAAAAGAACAAAGAAAATAAAATAAAAATTAATTGAATAAAGTCACTCCTGCATGTATGGAAGTCCTGCTCCGTCTTCTATCTCCATCCTTCTCCTCCATTTCACCCGACTCCCACGAATGCACAAATTTGTAGCACGAAGGATAGCAAACATCAGCCTTGCCCGCACATAACCCATCACTTCACTGTTTGATTTATGCCAAGTTGCAGCAATTTTTTCTGATAGGAGGCGCATGAATGCCTTTCCTTCGACACCCAGTGCCCCATCTGCAGTCACAACAAAAGGTGTAAACGAAGCATGTACACATTCAGCTGCTTGTGAGTATTTCTGTTTCTTAAAGTGCTCGATAGAAGAAAGCACCGCATTTACATCCCGTTGTACATAGGAGCTGGCATCTGAGTCAACTACTCTAAACATCGAAAAAAGTAGTAGTTTGAGACTGCCACACACCACGAACAGAAAGGTCAGCAACTAAAGCTGGAACATTATACAGTGTAAATGATAGTGAAGTAATGATTCACCAGCTATTATATTGGTTAAAACGGATATCAATCATTCGATCCTTTCCAAGAATTGATTGATACAAATACACAATAGTAACCCAGTTGTATCAACGGTCTGAAGCGCAAGTGAGCGTGACTCATAATATATCATTTTTCAGCGGTTCGGTACCTGCAAAAGATAGTTTTTGTACCCTATTTATACGATAATTCTATCGTTCTGATTCGTGCTATTTCGTGAAATCTTTTTAAAAAATAAAAAAGAATAGTCTATAAAGAATATAGACTATTTATTCTTGTGTGTTTTTTTTTTTAGTTCTTGATGCTTCCCTATCTTTAACTTCCAGTTAAAATCCACAACTTGTGAATATGGGTCTATTTGAACAAGGGCACATTTCCCAAATTGTGAGGTTGGAGATATACGTTTGGAACTGTGCAAGATGGGAACTGGTGGTGCACTATTATGTCAGGTGGGTAGGGTCACCAAAATATGTATTTCAATGATATGAACCATGAATGTAAACAAGCTACTTGCTATTATGTAACAACACTGTAAATGATAGTGAAGTAATGATTCACCAGCTATTATATTGGTTAAACGATATCAATCATTCGATCCTTTCCAAGAATTGATTGATACAAATACACAATAGTAACCCAGTTGTATCAACGGTCTGAAGTGCAAGTCAGCGTGACTCATATATATCATTTTCAGCGGTTCGGTACCTGCAAAAGATAGTTTTTGTACCCTTATTTATACGATAATTCTATCGTTCTGATTCGTGCTATTTCGTGCTATTTCGTGAAATCTTTAAAAAAAAAAAGAATATAGACTATTTATTCTTGTGTGTGTTTTTTTTACCCGACTTGATGCTTCCCTATCTTTAACTTCCAGTTAAAATCCACAACTTGTGAATATGGGTCTATTTGAACAAGGGCACATTTCCCAAATTGTGAGGTTGGAGATATACGTTTGGAACTGTGCAAGATGGGAACTGGTGGTGCACTATTATGTCAGGTGGGTAGGGTCACCAAAATATGTATTTCAATGATATGAACCATGAATGTAAACAAGCTACTTGCTATTATGTAACAACACTGTAAAATGATAGTGAAGTAATGATTCACCAGCTATTATATTGGTTAAACGGGGATTAGTATATCCATCATCGATCTTTCCAAGAATTTGTAAATACATATTAGTATAACCCAGTAGTACCAATGGTCTGAAGTGCAGTTAGCGTGTCTGATATATTATCACTTAGGTTCGAACCTGTGAAATATAGTTTTTATACGATAATGCCATCGATCTTATTCGTGCTATTTCGTGATAGATATTTAACTTGTTTTTATGTATACAGTAAATCTGTATTCCTGTGTGCTTTTGCCTCCCGATTTGATATTAATTACTTTGTATGTTTTTTATGATTAAATTTTTGACCAAACTTAAGTTTTTCTCCCTTCCCGTTCATGAAAATCTTACTTTCTTGTATGATTGTATGATTTTTACGAACGGTGTATTTTCGTACTAAAGGTAACAAAATTACATAAATAACACGGTATCGTAATATAAAATTTATTCGTTCACGACCGTATGTATATGAAAATCTATGAGATGGATCGCTTATATGTATAAACATGATAGCGCGATATCATTAATAGTGTATTTAGCTAGCATATATTATCATTGTGAAGAAGTTTAGTCAAGTTCATAGCGAGACAAATTTTGAAGAACGTGCACAATCGCATACTATCATAAAACGAATAAATCATTGAGTAATCACATTTGCACGATGGAAATTTCATGATACGTTTGCAAACGATCGTGCACGGATTTTTTTGCTGGGACGTCGTCGCTATAGCGCTTCGATCGTCAACGTGACCTCTGGCAGAACTTGAGCAACAGCGCACAACTGTGGTTATGCATATATTTTAGTTCAGCTGAAGATTTAAACATCACAGCAACGTGTTCGTGGCTTTGCCTACACGCGGTGAGATAAGACAGTATGAAGGTGGTGAGGGCATGTTTACAGCCAGCCGGTATAGGGGTAAGTAAGCAACAGTCCTCGCGTGACTTATAATCGTACATTTGAATGTCATGCATGCGTACAAAATACTCTTTTGCACATGGCTAAATGTCTGTGCACGTACTGTACTGTTTTAGATTAGTTGATGTAAATGAAGAGCTATGCACAAGTGTGTATGGTTCCTACACATACAAAGAAGCAGCGTTACATGTAGCTTAAATCCCAGTGGCAGCCAGCCTCACCTGATCGTACTCCACAGACATTTGTCCGCAACGTCCATCTGCGAATAAAAAAGCAGAGACCTAAACACAATTGATCTGTGTTCTCTGTATGAATGGTTGGCAAAATAAAGGATTTTCTGATGTCCCAATTTTTGACATGTAATGCTGCAGCTGCAAGTTGTATGGAAACATACACATTTGTCGTACCAAATCACCATCATATTGATTGACATGTAGCAAATGCATGAGCTTAAAAAGGTCATCACTCCACACACTGTACCTTTTTTTCTGTCATGCTTTTCATCTTCACACAGCTGAAAATGGTGTGCTCATTGCCAAAACAAAGATGTGTCATCGTGTGGTATGTTGGGATTAGGATTAAATGCACTCCTATCCCTTAATGCACCAAATTTAGATATTCTGAATCTTACAGTGAGTCTGATATTCCAGGTACATCCTTATACCTACACTGGTCATCTCAACCTGAGGTGTTACACGTTTTTTTTGATGCTTTGTTTGTCCTGGTGCCCTGAGCTTCTTCGGGTTCATAGCCATTGCTGCTCCTGTGGCTAACTGTGATTGGTTTGGTGGTACAGAGTAAATTCATTTAGAAGACATGTGCATCCTCAGCTGGGGATAGGCATCTGAGAAGCTTGTAGAACATGATGCTTGGTAAGGTGCTGTTGACACAGTTTGTATTGTGCTGTAATTCCTTCACTCATATGTACGCAGGCTGGCACTTGCACAAGATGCACATACCTTATGTGCACATGCAATGCATATGTAGGTGGTTTATGTGCTGATCGATGAATCTCAATCATGCCACTTGTGTTGTCTGTCTCACACTAACAGTCAAGCTAGGTGTTGGAGCTGGCATAAATATGCAACCTGCCTATCTGTCGTCAGCTGCCCATCTAGAGCCAGTCTTTATGTATAAGGGTGAGGTGTGTACAGGTAAGTTTGTTTTCATTCAAGCCAAAGGGGTATGTGAAGGTAGGCGCAGTTAATAACTGCTGGGAGGATCAACAGGGGTATAGTTGACATAAAACCACTATCTAATGAGATCCATCACCAAGTGAATCTCATTAGCGGTGGGTTGTAGGGATCGCTAGGAACACAAACACGTAGCCTAACATCACTATGAATGGGGCATATTTCCCAATGTGGGATATGCAAATTGTCGCAATGTGCGAGCCGCTACTGTACTTGTATTGATAGTTATGTTATGCAGTTTATAACCGTTAACTAGCTAGCTAGCCGACATAAGTTTAATAATTATAACTTTATTGATGACGCAAGGTATTACGTAATGACTACTGAATAAATTATGCGCGGTAGAAATTAAATGTTTGTCTTGATTGTAGTTTACGAATGGTTAATGATATAATCTTATAAAGCACAGATTCACAATCAGTCTGATTTATCGTAAATTATAAACGTGCTTGAAATTCAATTTGAAAAAAAAAAAGCAAGATGACCGCCTATGTATGGGCCATTTCTCTCCATATGTCGGGTTCCGGGTGCAAGTTGACCTTGTCCCTCGCGCCTTCGGCGCGACCCTAAACCCTAAACCCCAAATACATATCCTAACAGCGTCAATGCCGCGTTTTAGGCCGAGACGTCATTGTCTGTAGGTTGCGATGCGGCCAGCACTAGCAAGCGGCCGCCAACTGATACATGTAGTGTTCTGAACACTACATGCATATCAATCACTTGAACCCGAGAATGCAACTAGGCAGGCAAACGATTGCAGTAGTGCCGCTATAACTCAGGTACTAGTACAACTTCATTGATAGATTTGTCAACGCCTTTGCAATCTTCAATCACACCTTTGGAGTCTGCACAATCATTACTTCCGCAAAGTGGGGCTAGCCTTGCATCCAGATTGGAAAGAAGCTAGAGCCCGACCGAGTTATGCTTATACTATTACCAGTATTCTCAAATAAATATTAACAGCAAATTTATATACAGTTGAAAAGAATAAAATTAACACAAACATGCAGGGTACATTTCCATCTGCACAGGCCAATGGTAAGTAACTGGCCTCATATCATGAAGGGTGGTGTTTTATAATGATGATAATACAGCCCTGCCTGATTCGAAACATCTTGGATCAAACGGTATTGCAGTGTACTTCATGTCTAAAATGATATTAGGGTGTGCATGTAACCGATTTTCAGGTGTTGTAGGTTAATCGATTATTCACGATTACCTATTCGGTTCGACTATGCATTTAGCAGAATAGCAGATTACCGATTTCAGACTTTCCTTTAGTCGAATAAACCGATTCTTAGTCGCGATTAATCGATATTCGTTTCTTTCATATGCAGAAAATCTGTCAGAAATCGATTACCTTTTTATACACCAGTCGCTTTTCCCAAATTGGTCGACGGCAATAGTTATGGCCGGTTTAAAATCAGTGTTGGACGTAATCAAAGGTAACCATGCAAACTAATCAACACTGCCCAATACCGCATGTTTTTCATACAAGCATGTGTAGTATAATGTTATAGTGCGCATGCGCAGTGTATGATTCTAATTAATGTCTCGATGATACTACATGGTGGCCAGCGATGGCTGGTATCCGCATTGAACCGCCCTGAACCGTTCGTTTTCGCCAAACCAGATGGGTGGCCACAGTGGAAACGGGCGCTTTGAGCAGTTTATTATTTCTTCAGGGGTTTTCAGAGGAGAGCGAACTGAGAAAGGTAAGTACGCTTCTCTATTGTCTGGGACCAGACGCAGAGGATGTCCTAGTCTCGACAAACATTAATTCTGAAGAAAGGAAGAAATACTGTGATGTAGTGAAGAAACTTGATGACTTCTTCAAGGTTAGAAGGAATGTAATATTTGAGCGCGCGCGCTTCAATCGACGCAGTCAGTTAGACGGAGAGACAGTTGATCAGTACATAGCTGTCTTGCACAACCTTGCCGAGAATTGTGACTATGGGATGCTAAAGTCTGACTTATCAGAGACAGAATTGTGGTTGGAATTCGGGACTCTGCGTTGTCGCAACGTCTTCAGCTTGATCCAGACTTAACACTTGAGAAGGCAATGAAAGTAGCCCGTCAGCGGGAGGCAGTACAAGAACAGCAAGAAATACTTCGAGAAGCTGCAGACTCTAAAGAGCTACATTCTACTGTGATCAAGCACAAGCAACAGCCACAAACTGGGCAAAGCTACCTCAGTAGATGTTTGTGTTGTGGTAGAGATCACCATCAAAATGGAAGATGTCCAGCAAAAGCTGCAGTATGCTTTAAGTGCCAAAAGAAAGGGCATTTTGCCCGTCAGTGTCCATCAAAACAAGTGGAACAGCTACATACAAGCAGTGCAGAGAGGGAAATTGAAGATGAGCTGTTTATTGAAACAATTGGTGATGAGGATGAAAATACAGCATGGTTTGCATCTGTACAACTTAATGGCAAGACAGTGCAATTTAAATTGGACACTGGTTCAGAAGTTACAGTTATTTTCCTGCAACACATTTAAGACCCTTGGGTGTCAAGAGTTGAAGACTTCATCCAAAATTCTGTATGGACCTGGTAAACAAGCCGTTAGATGTTATGGGGCAGTTTGTGGCCAAAATCACATACAAGAATGCTCACTCAAGAACCAATCTTGTCGTGAGAGGACTGAACTCAAACTTACTTGGGTTACCAGCACTTAGAGCTCTGCAATTAGTTGCAAGAACTGATGCAATTAGTCAGTATGAGGAACAGATCTATCAGAAATATCCACACTTATTCACTGGATTGGGAACACTAGGACCGGAGTACACTATCAAGTTAAAGGCTAATGCCTTGCCATATGCACTGAGTACGCCCAGAAGTGTCCCGCTACCTTTGAGAGACAAAGTCAAGAAAGAACTTGATAGGATGGAAAGCATGGGTGTTATATCCAGAGTAGATGGTCCTTCTGAGTGGTGTGCTGGAATGGTTGTGGTACCTAAAAAGGGATCGAATCTGTCCGTATATGTGTGGATTTGAGGCCTTTGAACGAGAGCGTGCTGAGGGAAAATTTCCCACTCCCCAAAGTTGATGAGAATCTAGCACAATTGAGTGGGGCCACTGTATTTAGCAAGCTTGATGCTAATTGTGGCTTCTGGCAAATTCCACTTGCTAAGCATGTTCAACTCCTCACGACGTTCATAACACCTTTTGGTAGATACTGTTTCACCAAGCTTCCTTTTGGTATTTCATGTGCTCCTGAGCTGTTTCAGAAGAGGATGAGTGATATCCTCCAGGATATAGAAGGAAAACTCTGCCAGATGGATGATGTGCTGGTATTCGGCAGTAGTCAAGAGGAGCATGATGACCGACTCAAAGCAGTATTAAAGAGAATTGAGGAAGCAGGTATGACGTTAAACCCTGACAAATGTGCCTTTTCAAGACACCAAATCAAATTCCTTGGCCATATAGTGGACCAGAGAGGAATTCAAGCAGATCCTGAGAAGACATCTGCCATCCTGAAACTGCCAACGCCAAAGAATATTGCAGATCTACGACGTTTTAGGCATGGTGAATCAATTTGGAAAGTTTTCACCCCACATTGCAGAGATTACTAAACCTCTAAGGGAGCTTCTGAGTTCAAGAAACTGCTGGTTATGGGGCTCTAAACATGACGAGGCATTCTTGAAGTTAAAGAAGGAGGTAACCAAACCATCAATTCTTGCTCACTACAACCCTCAGTGTGAAGTAAAAATTTCAGCAGATGCATCGTCTTTTGGTCTGGGTGCAGCTCTATTGCAGAAAGAAAACAATGAGTGGAGACCAGTTGCATTTGCTTCGAGACGGATGACAGAGACAGAGCAACGCTATGCGCAAATAGAGAAAGAGGCGCTTGCTATCATTTGGGCATGTGATAAGTTCTCATGTTTTGTGATCGGTAAGAGATTTGGAATTGAGACAGATCACAAACCATTAGTGCCACTGCTGACATCTAAATGCCTTGATACTCTGCCCCCCCGAATTTTACGATTTCGGCTTCATTTAGGGAGATATGACTATAGTATTGAGCATGTGGCCGGAAAATCATTGTTTACCGCTGATACACTTTCGCGAGCTCCTTGCTCATATTCTGTGTCAGAAGGTGGAAGCAAGTTCACAGATCAGGAAGTAGAGTCATTTGCAGATGCGATTACTGATGCAATTCCAATAGTCCAATCAATGCTCATTAAGTTTCGTACTGCTCAAATCAATGACTCTGTATGTTCTCGCATAAGACAATACTGTCTTTCTGGATGGCCCTCAAAGCAATATATTCCGGGTGAACTAAAACCTTACTGGTTTGTACGGGATGAGCTGAGTGTGTGTAATGACTTACTCCTGTATGGTAAACGTATTGTAGTGCCAAGATCACTGCAGACATTCACTCTTCAAAAGATACACTCCGGTCACCTGGGAATACAACGTTGTCGTCTTAGAGCAGGAAATGCAGTATGGTGGCCAGGTTTGGCCAAGCAAATTTTGTCAACGGTGCAAAATTGTCACATTTGCAGTCAAAAGAATCCTTTGGTTGTTGAACCAATGATTTCTTTGGAACTACCAGCATACCCTTGGCAGAGAGTGAGTTCTGATCTGTTTGAAATGAAAGGCAATAAATATCTTTTGGTTGTTGATTCGTTTTCAAGATATCCGGAAGTAATACAGTTTACCTTCCACTACCACATCTACCAAGGTCATTTTCTGTGTTGAATCTGTGTTTGCTCGCACGTATACCAGAAATTTATAATGACAATGGACCCCAGTATCTCACAGGAAATGAAAGAGTTTGCCTTGCAGTTATGGATTTAGACATACAACTATAGTACCGCATTATCCAGAGGTCATGGACAGCAGAACGAGCTGTGAAAACATGAAGTCCTTGATACTGGATGGAGGATCCATTCCTAGCTCTGTTGAATTATCGAGCTACAACCATTTCCATGGTGTGGACTAAGTCCAGCAAGCTTCTGTTTGGTAGACAAATTCGCACCACTCTACTACCCCCCAGCTGTAGCCATCTAACACCAGATTGGGCCCACTTGAACAATTTCGAATAAAGGAGCAGCAGTTTAAATGTCGTCAGAAAGCGATTATGACCGGCGGCACAGAACTCGGTTATTATCTGATTTACAACACAACACAGAAGTTAGGGTAGCCACTGAGAAGAAATTAACAAAAGGTCATGTTCTTTCAAAAGCGAATACTCCTAGGTCCTATATTATTGAGACTCCAGATGGTCGTACACTGCGACGAAATCGTCATCACTTAATGGTAGTCCCACGGGGTGAAGAATTGTATGAACTGCAAGATGAACAAGATGGAAGGTTGGAACATAATGATAATGATGAGCAAGAAAGGGAACTGCAAATGGACCAGACCCAGAAGAACCAGCTGAAAAAGAAGTAAAAGATGCTGCTGTACCTGTACTTGAGAGAAGACATATTCGGACCAGAAGCCCAATTGCAACACGATCTAGAACTGGAACTGCTATTAGACCTCCAGACAGATTATAGTCAGGCAGACTTTGGAACAGAGTTGTAGTATAATGTTATAGTGCGCATGCGCAGTGTATGATTCTAATTAATGTCTCGATGATACTACAGCATGGGTGCACGCGCATGGCACAACTGATAGCTCGATCAGAACGTTTTGGCGGTATATAGTAGACGTTCGCAAGCTCACGTTAGACCTTTCCATTCTCTGCAGTGTGTATTACATACATGTAAAATAAGTGGTGGTACAAGCGAATAAACACTAAACAGTTCATAAGGGCTACAATTTCATCGACGAATGCGCTATGTAGTCCTCTGCACCAGCTAAGTTTTCTATTGGTTCCCAGGTGTCCATCTTCAGGCCCGAATCCTTTTCAGCGCATCAAATACTTAGGCACACCCTTTTCCTGATGTTCGGCGATGTGCAAGTCCTCGTTGGCGGCTTTGTCGTATGCGTGAAGCGGCGTTCGCTGAATTCCACCAGGCTTGCCATGTGGTTTCACAGGCTTTTTGGTTTGCTTCTTGCCGCTTTTCTTCGGGGGCATGCTGTTTGAAAAATGCAAGGGGGGCGGGCACGTGTGGTTTTAATAATTTAAAGTTGACATTATTGTCAGGCAAGAGGCCAATGACTATTTGTCAGTTAAGGCATACAATAGTGCGTAATGCCTTTTTAAATTTCATTGTCGTAGAATTAATGAGATGTTATTTTCGATTGACTCGCGCGCATTGTATGCCTACAGCGATTTTGCTACTAATTTTAAATTATGTCGGCTAAAAATCTACATGTACATTTTCCCTATAAACTAAAACACTGATGGATAGCATCCACAAAAAACTGGACTGAGTAACTATGATTTACGTGCCAATATTAAAATCGGAAAAACCTCAGTAATCGCTGGCAAATTAATAATGCATTAATCGCCAAAATCGATTGTATGTTTCTTACTGATAACCGATTTGCAAGTTGCTATAAACGATTAGACTATTGTTCATAGTCGAAATAATCGAAAAAGGTTACACACCCTAAATGATATCAATGGTCATGCAGGAGTGATTATTGTGTTAACCCACAGAAAACTAAATGTATAGTGTAAATCACTGACTGATATTCACCTGAATCTAATTCCAGCTCTGTGTATTCCTAGTCGTTCTGTTTCATATGCTTGATTAGACACAGCTCTAATGCCACACGAATCTGGGGCTTGAAATGATGGAATCAAACTGACAGGTCACGTTTGTAATATTGTTACGATAACCCTGCCTCAAATCAACAATCAAAGCTTTTTCACGTGCACTAAGTACATGTACACAAACCATTCCCAACGATGAATAAACATAAACACGCCGCACTTTTGTACTGAAACCTACATGCACGATCCATGTGTGCATGCCGCGTATCCGTTGATTCAGCTGACACAGAAACTGATTCTGAGGGAGGCATTCGACCAAACACTGCACGGTGACTTCGAACTGATGAGTACATGTATGAGTACAAGGAACGTCCCTTACACTTTTTGTAATTGCATTTGAATAAAGTTTCCTTCTTTCTAGAGCGAGGATCTATATTTCGCCCACCACTTTCAATTCACAGATGCGCAGTTACCTACTCACACCTTTTCACGTATTATAGGATGTGTTCGGTTTTCAGAGGATTCTTCCCCTCCGCTGAGGAAAACTATACCTCTTGTAATATGTACAAATATGGCCTGCACCCAAGAGAGAGCTTTGCAAGACGTTTTTGAGCAGTTCTCAAAGCAGCTACATGTAGTTGAAGTCCTTCAGTCCAAAATGTGGAGTGAGCTGGAACCGGAGTTCCAGAAAAGCCTGGCTGATTCTGTCCAAGAGAATCTTGGGTTGCATGGCTATCCGGCTGCTTCAAACAAGCACATTAATAAGAGAGTAAAGGTAACGCTATCAATTATACATGTGTATGAAACTATCCATTACTTAAATTCGGATTGCTATAGGATTATTACACCAGTCGAAGGTCTACTATCTTGACTAATGGTAGGTACTTCAATATTTGACGTACGTGTACCGAAAAAGTGGTAACCGAAATAACGAGTAAAAATTGTGACAGAAGTGATGGATTGAAATTGTACGGGACATAGAAACGAAGGCTAGTTTGAATTGGTTTGGTAGCAATTGAGGACTCTGCTGTGCTTTTCAGGTAGGATACTAAATTATCTAAGCCTTTGTGCAGTCAAAACCTAGAAAACTACACTTGTTCAATATTTCTGGCGGGCTGAAATAATGGTTGTTTTTCATATTTGCAAAACTTTTATACGTGTTGAGTGGCGGGGATAGAGTTCTGATAAACAGGTTCCAAAGGTTATTATCTACTTGCATTTCTTTTTTCATGGACTTCAGACGATTCCCAAGGTGTTATCAAATGCCCTACGTGTTTGCACTTGGTATACGCTCTGTGTAAAACCAAATCACTTAAAAAGTCTCCTAGTATAATAAGCACTGTTTTTTTAACTAGTTTTTGTAACAGTAGAAAAGAGTTTTATGTATCGAATGATCGAGCACATTATACTCTAATTAGAGTGTACCTTAATCTTCGAGCGGCGCAACTTTTTAGTTAAGATTCCTTTCATGGCTAATGCAACACTACTAGGGATTGCAATTCTGTAATTTACAACCGATTCCCAAGGTGCTTTTTAAACAAGGTTTTCATTTCAAGCCTAGTCCCCAGGCCATTTATACTGACTTATTTTACGGTCACGAACTAAATGTCGAAATATACGTAGACGTTGTAAACAAATGTGTCATTTTTTATATTACTGCTAATGATTTTAACAAGCATCTTGAAAATTTAGAAGTGGTATGAGTGCTGGCAATATTCTACAGGCATGCAGTACTAAGAAAAGGATTGGTGATGTACCTATATACAAATAAGCATTTCAGACACTGCCATAAAAGTGACTTCTCTGCAAGCTGGAGCATTTGTCAACATGGATGCCTTACAGAGGTCAGTACAACGTTTCACAGATACAATACTGAAAAACAATGAAGAAGCATGCATGTAGATCGGAATTGGGATGTCATAATTAATCTGTTAGATGAGCAATTTATCCTTCCAATTCAAACCTTTTCAGCACCTCATTCTTCTACCTCATTGTGTCCAGTAGTTCTTATTGTTCCATCTCACGGAAGCTAAGAATCCACTGTGAACGATGCATGTTTACACAGACAATTGAAACTAAAGGAGATTTTGATTTCAAAGCAGCTTCTCAAGCAAAAGTTTCAAACTATAAGAAACAGAAAGGTCAAAAATGCCAAAAGGTACTGCTACGTACTGGAAACATGATGAAAATCAGGATGACGGAGATGACGTTACAATGACCATTTATGAGTTCTTAGTTGACTATGTTACTGATGACTTGTACATACTTGAAATCGTTATTTAGTCTTATGTATATGTACCCTACATGTAGTTACGTTCTGGCATGATAACGTTCAATGGTTCAATAGCTGCAGCAAAAGAACATAAACCGTCACAATTTTTTCTACGATTCGCATACTGTACCGTTCACTCAAAATGCAATGTTTGGAACGCTGTAACTTTTGAGATACTAATCCAAATATGATGCATAAGGTGTCGTTCTGCAGCATTTTTTGTGCTCTTGTAGAGGGTAATAAAATCGCAGCACAAAACACGATTTGAAAAATCTTGAAGTATACCTACTAATGGAAATCCTGCTCTAAAGCAGAAGCGACGCCTCTCTCTTAAGCGGTGCAGCCGATTAACTTATGTAAGTTACGCTACTGTCGGCATGCATATATATGACTCATTGCGCGCTGATCATAGGCGGCACGCGCAATAAAGCAGTTGAACAAGCCATTCAGCAATGGGAGATACGTGCGGAAAAATATCAAGAGTCAGTCTCCGCAATAAATCCCAATGATTTGTCACCACCGTCAAGTTACAACAGTGACGATGTGCAGGTATGCAAGAGGTCGATTTTAGCTCGGACCAGAGCATCTCGAAATATTCAGAAATGCCAGAACAGCACAGACAAACAGAACTTTTTAAATGCGGAGTTCTCTACAGAATCTGACTCTTAGTATTTTTGGCATCTGTTAATTGGCTTGAATCAATTAAACGTATTTCATAGATGAATAATCATTCACAGAATCTGAGATGAAATAATTTGCACATTTCATAATTGATTTATATACATTACAATCAATTAGAGAATCAAAACTAGATAAAAGATCAGATTTTGCGATTTATTTTATCACTGAAATCCATTCAAAAATCCGAAATGACTCTCTAGATTTTCAATTAATTTTTTCTATTCAATCAATTATGATTCGCAGAGGATTTTGAATGCCCAATCAATTATGCAATCATTAATACGATTCGCGGGCTTTTTCCCTGTGCTTATTTGGGGGCGTTTTGTTAACTCCGGGGTGGTCTGGGTCGAAACATACCAGCAGACCTACATATGGAATATTGAAATACATGTAGGATGTGCAAAGAGGCTGTGACTAACCTGGGTGCAAATAATACACCTGCATCGATTTCAAAAATGGAAAGCGCACTAGGAAAATCATCCGCACGCACCGACTGGGTTTTTACCACTTGCAGTAACATTGGGTTCTTATTTCTTATTCGATGTATCTCCTTGGACTAGTTAGTTATTGTAAGTGATGTAAATTATTGATAGCCGTTATTCTAGGAAAACAGATGATGTTCAAAATTCATACTTTGTTATTCCATGAACAAAAGCAATGGAATCTTAGAATCTGAAAAATTATTAGAACTTTTGTGACTTGGTTCTTCCCATCTTTTTGTTCAAACCCAATGCATTAGGCTATTCCATATTTAATGATGATCTTACAGGAGGATGAATATCACAATAAATCATCCAGGACAAATGAATAAATTCCCCTGATATCTGAAAGATCGGAGGGGTGCGGAGACCGAGTTCAGTATAAAACTGGTACACAGAGGGAGGGGGACCTTACGTCTCCCGCGCGTGAGTCAATTTTGAGGGCACGAGACGGAGACAAACTCACCGATTCAATATGGAATACATCTTCAGTTACAAGCCGTATTTTAAATTGGAGGGCCTTGTATTTTGTACACATTATAATTGTTCGATGCACTAGCTACATGTATATGCTTCTCGCGTGGGCAAGTAGTAAATCGTAATGGTGTTGACATACATGGTCGTGGAATATTGTAATGAGAAATGCACTCAATGAAAATACCTGCACAATGCATGTTATGACAATCCTAGGGAAGCGTAACCTTAAATAGGAAAAATACGGGGGACCTTACTAAAATCATGCCACATCTCGTGTACTAACAATCCCTCGTGGGCTAAGCTTAGAAAAATCTGGTGTTTGGTTTGAAGCATCCCATACATGTCTATGAGAAGATATACGGGAATATTTAATGATCGCAAAACGCGAATTAATTACCTTGTCGATTTGACCGCTGATTTCTGGATATGTGATGTGTTCCGATGTGTCGTGCAAATGATTTATCGTTAATTTATGCACGAGAACAAGCCGCGCCGTCCGCGCGCTGAATAAGCTGACATTTCAGTGCCGTGCTGAGGATGTGGTGCTAACTTTCAAGAGATGCAAGGGAGCTAGCTGTACAATCTACACAGATAGTCCATCCTGCCAAAACAAGAGTTCATACATAACTGTTCTGCTGACACGAAATGCACGCAAACTATTAGTTACTTATTTTCATTTACATCAGTTCACTGTATTACACGGCATTTTCAGTTTCCGGCTGTGACTCGAGCGGTTTTGCATCCAATTGCTTAACTTTATTAACTGTTTCCGCAAACACTTTAGCAAGCTCCTGGACATTCTGTTTGGATTGCTCCCACGTGGGATTTTCCGTGATGTACTTATAGAGCTCTGCCCGTGTCTCTTTGAGGGGTTCCAAGTAATCTGTACACACGTCATACAAGACAACCCAGCGGCAGCAGAATTGAACGGCCTGCTTTTTAAATGGAGCTGAGATCCAAAGCCTTTTTCGTACACTTTCGTCCTTTGCCATGTATTTCTGCATTAAGTCCCCCAACCCATAATTGTGAAGTGTTTCACAGTGCTTCTCCAATATGATCCAAAAGTTGGCTGCATGGAGCATTATGGCAGCAAGATGCTTAAGTGCACTGATGGCCTCATGAAGAGAAGTCACAGCCTTATCACTGAACTCCTTTTCAGTACTAAGGCTGCTCAGGCTATTTGCAAATTTCACCAGTTTCTCCATCATTTCCACTCTCTCCTTTTTACATTTTTCTGCGGCGTCTTGATGTTCCTTCTTACATTTCTCGTGGTGGCAATGATATCTTCTTTGGTGTCGAAAAGTTTAGTGACAGTACCTGATGTAACCATCGACACAAAGCCATTTATTAATTTTGCCGCAACGTCGTACCCGATGTTTTCAGACGCTTGCTCAACTTTCAACTCCTCTTCTTTTACTTGAGCTTCGGCCTCCTGTTCTTTCTTTGCGGCTTTCATCCTAAGATCGTCCGCTATTTTCCTCTCTTGCTCTGTTTTTTCTCTCTCCTTCTGCATTCTCTCAGATTCTAATGCCGCCTCGCCTTTGGCTTTCTGAACATTCTTGAGCACGTCTTCGGTTTTTGACACTTGAGAGTCAAACTTACTGTGTAATTCTCTAGCGGCCTTTTCCATATCCTGGGCAAGCTTCTTAATACTGTAGAAATTATCCGCAGCCACATCTTCCAGACCGCTGAGCAAGAATTCGTATGTAGAGTGCAGAGTATCGAGAATGGTACGAGCCGACGACCGAAACAGACCCAACGTTAAAGCTGACGTGTCGCAGAGCTTTGTAATGTCAAAGCCAAGAGTCTGAATCTCTATCTGTACGGTCGTATACTTGGGGCCAGCCGCACCAACTGCATTGTAAGAGAGTCGTACGAAGGATCCGACGAGTCTCAGATCGCTAGCAAGGGTGTTCATCTCTATTTCTTCAAGCAACATTTCTCTCGCTTGCATTACCAGGCGTTGTTTGGAAGTGGGGGTGATGTTAAGTTGGTACTCTTCATCGTCGATGGTGACAGATAGTTCCTGCGAAGTCATATCTGTAGCATGCTGGAATTTTGCGTACGACAACTGAGTCTTAATTCTTTCGGTCATGAGCTTTTTTATAAGGACGACGGAGTATGCGCGATGGACCGTACGGTAGGCATGAAGGTCGTCTAGACAGATAGTTTACACAGCACAACCATGCTAATGATTCATGTCTATATGCACTCATGGTACCAAATTTGTTATACACTCGGCAATTGGTACCGAATTTGATGATACGCGGCAATAACGGACATGGGGTGTGGTTTATTTACAGGGCAGTATGACAGTACAAAATGTTCTAGAAATGTGTTACACGTTTGCACGTATTATGTTTATTTTATGTGCGTTGTTGTTTAATTTTCTACTGTTCCATTTGTTTCAGTGTGTTTAGTGCAATTAATGAACGAGTGCATACACGATCAATACCTAAAATTAGAACCGCGCGGCTGTGTGCAATCAAATTTCACACACACGTAACTTCAGGGGGCTGCTCACAAGCTAGGTGAATCCAATGCCATCTTCAACAGATCGGATACAGCTGTTTGTAAGGTAGTTCGCAACCATTACGGTGCCACGCCTACATGTGCCTAACAAGGGTTCAGATGGCTTACACAGAAACAGGATAGAGGCCACATTTACTAAATTTCAGGTACAAGGACATACACTTAATAAGATTAAATGATTACGGTAAAAGACCCTCTCCCCAAACTGGATTCACTCATAGCCCCTTAATTGTTGGCTGAATATGCCTTATTTTCTCAATGTGCTGAAAAACGATGTGTAGACCCAAGTCACGTTCTATTGCGTAACGTTTCAAATCATTCACATGAGGCCTAGTCTTTTTTAAAATTAAGAGTTTGTGCTGACAAATAAACACTGTGACTTGGCACATGCTTTGCAACACATGTACACTCAATTAAAATACACAGTCTCACACGAATGTGAATGCACCAATACAAATGAAACCACAAAGGGGTGGAAACATCATTTAGTCTATACTGTACATGTATGCGCCGTGAAACCTTAATGGCGCATACTTGCAACTGATCATGACTGTGATGATGTCCTGAAAAACAGTGAAATGAATGGTGTGTCTGTGCTATTATTGTCAGGTCATGTTAATTGTATGCTACACCACAACATTGTGTGGATATGAAACCACAAGTCAGCCCTATGGTGACCTATTGTGTATTCATGCACTTTGGTGGATAAGGGATCAATGCCCTTCTATAATGAGATGTGCATGGATCAGTGGTGTATAGGATAGGGACCAACAAATAGAAAAGTATCAGTCCTTCACCCAGAAGATACTTTCTTCGGAATGCTATGGTTACCGTAGGAGTGGAAATTTGCAGCAGCTCTTGCTATGCATTCATCTGTTGAAGATGGAAACATGATGACTGATCCACTCTTTGTAAACAACATTTCAGACAGACTGACTCTAAAAAATAAGAAGGCGTATGCAAAAATATTGAGAACTTTTGGTCATTCGGTCATAGATGTAGGTAAAATGAATTACCACAGTACGTTTATACATGTAGCAGACTATGATTCAGCAGAATCCATCACCCGTGGTCCAAAAAGACAAGGTGGTATAACAAAGACAAGTGTATTACAGCAGGGTTGGAGTTTATGGGCTCAGAAGGTCAGACTAATGTTTGTGTGGGGCAAGACGCTATTCAGATCTCTGTGGAGCATTTATAGCCTTTGTCTAGAATCCATTAGTTGATTCTTATACATGTCCATTTTAGCCCTTTCCTGATGCCAGATTGGAAACATATAGTGCATGCTTCTTCAATATCTACATCCTGTGCAAGCATGCATATCACAATGCATGTGGTTAGCAGGCGGGACTTTAGATACTTGGATAAATCACGTAACTACCGTAAAAATTGTCTCCCAAAAATTGTAACGTAATTTTTGACTGCCGGAGAGGGTTGATTTGAGTCATACTTATTTGCCCTAATGTTACTAAGATATGTTTTTTTTTACGTAGGTAGAGAGTGTTAACGAGGTGTTCTACCTTTTCGTTGCCGTGGGTTCTTTAGTTCAGACTCTGCTGCTTATGTAGTAACAGCACCTTGCATATCACGAGATTCTGATTTAGCGCAGTGCTCTTATCAATCAAACCAATTTAATCAAAATTTGTCATGGCAACATGCAATGTTAGTTGTTATTCATGTTTTAATACTATGTTTATTAAACTCTATATTTTTATTCAACAGTTCTGTGTGTAGTTGCATGGATAATGAAGACTGTTGGTGATTTGAAGAGTTTTGTGGACCATTTAAAAAATGACATTAATGAACGTAATGAACTGCAAGCACCCATGATACGTAAGAGGCTAGTGTTTTACATCCACACCATATTGCATCTCAACGTTTAGAAATACAAGAAGTATCATTGCATCAATTCTTGAGCACTCTGCTGGAAGCAATGTCACCACTACACCTGATGCGTTGCGGTGGGCAATACGTCATATTATTAATATAATGTCAAAATGAAACAAAATTCTTACAAGATGTTGGGCTGAAGTAGAGGTGTTTCTCAACGAGCAGTTGATAGTGTCTATTGACACAGCTGAGGATGTAGCTGTTCCTTTACCAGTTTTGAATACAGAGATAAATGTATGTGCTATCCACCTTTACCTATTCCACTTCATGTAAGAACTGATTGTAAGAATTGTGCTAAAAGGAAGGATGAGTTGCAGAGAATGGCTAAAGTAAATCGCATGCTTAAGCAACAACTGAAAATGAATAACCACAGGAGTAGGCATATACATAATTTAAAGCAAGCTTTACAATGGAAGGCTAAAATTGAATCCAATCTTCGTTCTAAAATAAAAGACATTAAACTTAAAATTAAAAAAAAAACAGCTAAAGTAAGAAATTCACAAGCAGCACATACCAGCAGTTTATTGAAATATTTCAATAAATATTAAAAGTTGCTGCATGTACACAAGGGATGTAAGATAACACCGAGGAGATTGCAAAGCAAAATCACTGATTTGGAGAAGATGGTTCAAAACATAGAATTAAGTAATGAAGAATTGCTATAATCAATTATCAGCCTCAAATATCATCAAGACCAGAAAAGATAGCAAGACATATAGCACTGCTTGCTGTAAGGCTATTAATTATTGCCTATATGGAGTGCCTATAACACATGTGTGTAATGGCAATTCTTTTTGAATTGGCGGGTACAACTGTTGATAGTCTTCCTCTTAGTGATGGTGATCCTGCCAGGGTTTAAGCATTTCTTTGCATCATGAAGGTATTAAACTAAGCATATTTCCACGTTTTGTTTGGAAACAGATTTCACATTGTGTTTCATCTTGCTGGTGTGATATTCTACCTTAGGGATAAATTGATAGTTTATCTAGAAACTATGTGTAGAAATGAATCTACCTGCATTTACCACTTCTGAGTGACCTTAAGAATAAACACATTCTTCTGCAGTTGCAAGCTTTAGTATTATTAGGCAATGGAATTAAAGGACCGTGGATGCAACAGTTATATGATAATAGCAAAATCACGAACCTTGAAGTTACTCCATACATTAAAACCTGTTTGGATAACCTGAAGATGTTAACTAGGTCACCTCTTCTTATGCTAGAAATATCAGAAGATGCGTCATTGGATAGAGAGACAGATGATGTGATGTGTAGTTTGATAAACTGTGAATGTAAAAGGATTATCTAAATGTTATTTTATCAAAACTTTTGGCAGGCATGATACTGGTAATAGAAAAAAGCTCAATGAATATTTTCAAGGATCCCTTTCAAATCTTTCAACAGCAAAAATTATGCAGACAGCTTCAGCTCCTCTCCACAACATGTTTGCAGAACAGACCTTAGGATTGGCTGATCACTATTTACGAAGGGCTAGAAATTGTACTATAGGCCATATAGATGGAAAAGTGAAATGTAGAAAGAACGATACATTGAAATGGTTAGTAGCAAAACTTTCAGATGAACAGGAAAAAATAATGCTGTTTAGCATAGCAGAAGCAAAAACAATGCGTGCACAGCTTAAAAAATGTGAAGAGAATATCGTCAAAATCCAAGGTCAACTTGTTGTAGAAAAAAGACAAAAAAAAAAGATTCAAGTTACAGAATGAGGCTGGAAAAAAAGCTGAAATTAGTACTTACTAACAATGCTGAGTTGTCTGAAGTTCTCCAGAACTTAGCATTGAACAAACGAAACTGTTAGAAAGTTATATCTAATATGTCTATACTTAATGGCCTTTACATTGAACATTTATGGTTTACTGAGCAAAAACAAATATTTTGTATCATGGACACATTATTTCAGTGAAAAGTACTGGCAAAGTTCCAACAGCCACCATTTGTTACTGGACACAGAAAGACTCCGAGGAAGATGAGGAAGATGAAAAAATATGCATATTACAGCTGCTTACTGACTATATTACTGGAGATATGATTTTTGATGATTTTCCTGACATGTGAAATACCTTTTTCATTGAATGGTAAAATTTTGTTTCCGAGAACATACACTTGGCTATTTATTTCTATATCGCTATCATGAGCAGCCTGCATATTTGGCATGATTTTATGCATAATATCTGCTGTAGTACCTTCTAAAAACTATGTTTATATGCAGGTATGTGTGGCAGTTACTCCTTATATATTTGACTGCAGTAGCATGTTTGGTAAGATCAGTGTAGCGAATATAAGTTAAACCGGCACAGTTTTTTTTAGTGCGCACTGCAAATAAGTTGGTTGCAATGGTAAACCAAGAAAAATTAAACCAGTGGTTTAAATTTTAACTGGTTTCACGGTTAAACCAAAATGTCAAACCAATTTTGTGGTTTAATCCTTAAACGCAGCAATTTGGTTTAAATTTGACTTGGTTTACGCTTTAAACCAATCGTTTATAAGTATTTATCATTGAGAATACCAATTTTGAATTCATAGTCGCTGATTTCAAATGTATCATGTTCTTATGCATAAGTAGTAACGATGTACACGGTTGAGTGAGGAGGGGGGGGGGGGGGGGGGGGGGTGGGGGGGGGGGGGGGGGGGGGGGGGGGGGGGGGTGG
>JABACO010000689.1:0-24091 GCA_013339895.1 Ephydatia muelleri | reverse complement strand
CCCCCCCCCCCCCCCCCCCCCCCCCCCCCCCCCCCCCACCCCCCCACCCCCCCCCCACCACCCCCCCCCCCCCCCCCCCCCCCCCCCCCCCCCCCCCCCCCCCCCCCCCCCCCCCCCCCCCCCCCCCCCCTTAGTTGTGCTTGGAGACTACATGTACATGTATGTAGCAAGGTTTTCTTGCGCTGGCAAGAGACTTAATGTTCTCACGAACCAGTGACATTTGCCAAGGACATGTGAATCAGTAACTGACCGTGTAGAATTTTGTGCGATACTTGGTAGGCTGAACAGGCTTAAAAAAAAAGGGGATATGCTGAACTTTATCCAAATCAAAGAGCTGTAGTGTGAGACACTTTCAAAAAGGCAGGTTACAACCGGGGTGGAAGGGGGAGGGGAGGGGGTGGGGGGTGTTTGTTTGCTCTTCTAGTCTAAGTCCATGCACAGTACACTCCCACTAAATTACATGCAGGTACTAATTGCAGTCATTGCACTCAACCAGGTATTATTCAAGTTCTTGCTGCACTAAAGTAATGTGACACAACTTGCCAGGCATAAAATGCTTGTCCTGTATGTGAGCACTCCTCATGTAGTCAGACACATGTCAATACAAAGGTGTATTTGTACTGCCCTTGTTCTTGTACAGTCAATTGTTTGGAATTGCTAGTTCAGTTGTGTTGTCAACAAACTATTTTGTAATTGACAACAATTCCTGAGGAGAATTGCTGATCAGCAGTGTTCGGCAGTGAAAAGCTTCAAGCACTCCTTTTAAAAAATCTGTTGAAGAATAATTAAATTTGAATTTTCTGACATGATAAAAACAACCCATTGATAATTTTAAGTTGATAGCATTGTTTCACTATTTCCTGCTATGGAATTAGTACAATAATTACTCATTCAATTAGTACTGATATTCAAATAGCACATGTGTTTCCCTCTTTTTAGGCAAATAGCATGGATCCTGAAAAGGCGATTGAATTTGCTCGTTCCAAGCGACCTCACATCAGCATCTATGAGCGTCAGAGGCAAAGAATTTTGGAGTTCCATGAGTGTTTGAAGGCTGAAAAGCAAGACTGATTTACTGTCTGTGGTGTGTGTGCACATGTTTATTTTAATACAGACATTTTATGTCAGCATACTGTAGAATTATTACGCCCTCGATTTCCCCTATACAAGTAAGGTGTTCACGAATGACACAAGTGCAAGCGCTTCTCTTGCATAAGCCTTCTAATAGCCGCGCACCCAAACGATCCTTGCATCTCCTTAACCTGTTCGAAAGTACTGTTCTTCAAGCGACAGTTCTGCTCCATCTGCCTGGCAAAGGGTACTTGCAGTTTTAAATTGTTACCAATGGACAAATGTTAATGACCTTTTTGGTCTTTCTGCTCTTATTTTTCTTAGCATGTACATTAAAATTGTGTACGTTTCCAGACAACGGGTAGTGATAATTAAAAACACGGCGCACTAATATGAGTGGGGGTTTCTCCTGATCTTGTGAGTCGTCAACGCAGAGGCGTAGAAGGACTTATAAGGTTGTAGCGGCCTAGGTTATGTAATAGAAAAGGGAGGGGCACAGAAGGGGTGGGTGTGGGAGGGGGCTATGCCCCCTCTAGCCCAGCAAGAGGGGTATGGGGGAGCGCTGTAAGCTCCCCCAAGCCCCCAGAAGCTTTGCAATTCGTGCAACTTATATCTTCAAAAGCCATATGAAATTGATCACTTTTCGTAAACAGCTATATAATGTAAACCTACTGTAGGCTTGAATCATTTATGAAAATAATGCAATTATGTGATCAAGTGCTATATAATATTTCTCAATCAGTTGACAGATATGTTCCAAAAATAGCTGACGCAAAAAAAGCATATATACACACAGTTTACGCAAGACTAAGACTTGTTCCCAGTCCTTCTCATTTACTAATAGTAACTTAACATGTTACGACATAGCAATCTAGATAAAAATTAAAAAACAGATCCATGGAAAAGTGTAGCGGCCATGGCCGCTACGGCCGCTACAGTTCCTACGCCACTGCTGAACGCTACGTACATCAAAAAGCGCCACGTCAGTGATGAGCATCTGGACCGCCGTTTTGAGTTCCATTGTTCTCTGTCTTAGGCACGTATTTGATCGCTGAATATATGGCACCATGTTCCATAAGGTTCTTGCGCGGATACTGAGTACTATTTCCCTTCCATTGCTAAGATGTCGGCAAGATCTCGGTGGAAGCCTAATTCGGCAAAGCAGTGGTACAACAGAATCGACGAGGATCCTGGAAGCCCTTCCGTTTAGAAGTCAGACAAAAGAGGTGAAGAAAAGAGAGGGTGTGGCTCCACCCTCGCACTATTTAGTCTCGGCCCCAGACCCAACGTTACGCAGCAGCGGATGGATTAGCGTAGCGGTGATGTAATCCATCCGCTGCTGCGTAACGTTGGGTCTGGGGCCGAGACCACGCGCGCGCGCGTGTGTGTGTGTGTATACAGTACCTTAGTGCGTTTTGTTTATTAATATTTCATTGGTGATTACACACACACATACAGGCTTGTTGTTAAGGAGAACGTAAGAGCCGTGATCTCTTACAATGAAGCGTATGAGCTAGCTACTTTACTAACAGCAAAAGGTGGGCTCTGTTCCATGGTGCAAAACGATGGTGTGTGTACATGTGTGTATGTGTGTGTGTAGTGTGTATGTGTGTGTGTAGTGTGTGTGTGTGTGTGTGTGTGTGTGTGTGATGATACTTACTGCAACTTGCATTGCTGTTCTTCAAAGTCAGTTAATGTTCTGGTCGTGAAAAACCACTACCCTACATGTATCCCTTGTGATGTTGCATTGCATTGCTTTGTAATTCTTAGGTGAAATCTACATGTAATACATTGCACAAGGTCCCTCCTGAAATTGCCTACATACACTGTATCACCCATGACAACACATTTGGTGTACCTACAGTGTAGCTAATTTGTGGCTGACACTGTGCTAATTAGAGGCCATGGCTCACACCTGAGGGAAAAGCCTTACATGGACACATGTGTACTGGACAAGCAACACGAAAACAAACACGCTTCCTGTGAGCTTGGGTTGGCTGGTTTCATCTGCAAAGCAGGTCATGATATCTCAAGGAACTGCTCTGCCTCTAAATAGAACAACACTTCACACATTTAAAGCAAGAGATTGAATACAGTGATCATTGCAGTGTGATCTAGGACTGACCGGTCTTTTCCAGTCCCCAGACTGACCAGCCTTCCCAGTCCCCAGAACTGACCAGCCTTCCCAGTCCCCCAGACTGACCATGCCTTCCCAGTCCCCAGACTGACCGTCCTTCCCAGTCCCCAGACGGACCGTCCTTTTCTGTGTGAGGAACAAATTGACAGAAAATATGCCTTCCGCATGCATGTGTTTGGTCATGTTGCAGCAGGGGGGAGCATGTAGGTCATGTAGAAGGATGAGGATGGTGGTGGTCACTGGGGTGTTACATGCTCAGGGAATGAGTCTTCAGCTGTGGCTTGTGCACAACCTTGCCTGTACATATAAGGTTGGCCAAAGCAGTGTTTGCATCAGTCTAGGCATATTGTGCACAGCCACTGGCAGACCTAATCCTGCTTTCTCTCTCCATATTGTGAGCATTGCACTTTGTGCTGGTGGTGTGCACAACGGGAGTCCACACCACATGTCCAACACCTACATGGCCAAACTCCTCATGCTTTGGAGGGAGTTTAATTTCTACACTCATATGACATATGTTTGTTCATATGAGTTCATAAATGAGGCATATTGGAGGGGAGGGATATTGGAGGGGTATTGGAGGGATATTGGAGGGATATTGGAGGGATATTGGAGGGATATTGGAGGGATATTGGAGGGATATTGGAGGGATATTGGAGGGTATTGGAGAGATATTGGAGGGGTATTGGAGGGATATTGGAGGGGTAGAATTTTCATCCTTGATGTCAGTACATGTAAATGTTGGAAACCATTTATAACATAGAGTATATGTGTGCAGAATGCATGCCACACACACCACACAGTGACACATACCTGTAACCACACACGCCACCATACCCTGGGACACTCTGTGATTAACACCTTCTGTCTTGACCCTACCCCCTGTGTCCAGGAGTGGGCCCGGCACCGATCACGGAGATGAAACAACACTGGTTCAGCACCGTGGACTTTGACCCTCCCTCCCCAACATCTGGGCGGGGCTGAAGGTCATTGACCTCCACAAGAAGCGGAAGGAGAGCGTCTACGTGCACTGCAAGGCAGGGATGGGGAGGAGTGCTGTAGCCACGGTGTGCTACCTGATCAGGGTGAGCCTTTGTGTCCATTTCTATTTCAGATTTTGTTTGTTTGTGCACATTACTTTTGTCTGTATGTTGTGTACTTTGAAACCCTTGCACTGCCCCCCCCCCCCCCCCCCCCCCTTGTTGTGCTGGAGACTACAGAGTCTGTATGCTTCACCAAGTGCTATGCTTTTCCCCATTCCTTTGGGATGGAAGGAGGAACATATGTCTGTTTGTTAGTTGGTTTTGTGTATGTCTTTGTATCCAGAGTGTGTTTGTTCTGGAAATTTGTGCAACCATATGATGCATGATGTACATTTTTGTTTGTGCACATTACTTTTGTTCTGTATGTTGTGTACTTTGAAACCCTTGCACTCCCCCCCTAAGTTGTTGTGCTTGGAGACTACATGTACATGTATGTAGCAAGGTTTTCTTGTGCTGGCAAGAGACTTAATGTTCTCACGAACCAGTGACATTTGCCAAGGTCATGTGAATCAGTAACTGACACGTGTAGGATTTGTGCGATACTTGGTAGGCTGAACAGGCTGAAAAAACAAATGGAATGTGCTGAACTGTATCCAAATCAAAGAGCTGTAGTGTGGAGACACTTTCAAAAGGGCAGGTTACGACTGGGGTGGAAGGGGGCGGGAGGGGAGGAGGTGGGGGTGTTTGTTTGCTCTTCTGGCCAAGTCCATGCAGGTACACTCCCACGAAATTGCTTGCAGGTACTAACTGCAGTCATGGCACACAACCAGGTATTATTCAAGTTCCTGCTGCACTAAAGTAATGTGCCAGGCATAAAATGCTTGTCCTGTATGTGAGCACTCCTCATGTAGTCAGACACATGTCAATACAAGGTACTGCCCTTGTTCTTGTACAGTCAATTGTTTAGAATTGGTAGTTCAGTTGTGTTGTCAACAAATACTATTTTGTAATTGACAACAATTCCAGAGCAGAATTGCTGATCAGCAGTGTTCGGCAGTGAAAAGCTTCAAGCACTCCTTTTGTTGAGGAATAATTAAATTTTAATTTTCTGACACAACCTATTGATAATTTTTAATTGATAACACCATACATTGTTTCACAATTTCCTGCTATGGAATTAAGTACAATAATTACTCATTCAATTAGTACTGATATTCAAATAGCACATGTGTTTCCTAACGTTGCCATGACATTGATGTGTTTCCCTCTTTTTAGGCAAATAGCATGGATCCTGAAAAGGCGATTGAATTTGCCTCGTTCCAAGCGACCGCACATCAGCATCTATGAGCGTCAGAGGCAAAGAATTTTGGAGTTCCATGAGAGTTTGAAGGCTGAAAAGCAAGACTGATTTACTGTCTGTGGCATGTGCGCATGTTTTAGACTTTTTATGTCAACATAGAATTATTGCATGTGAAATTTATTTAAAATTTTATCAATGACCAAGGTTGTTTTATTGGGCCTCATCTTTACATGTGACTGATAAACTGTCTGTGGCATGTGCGCATGTTTATTTTTTAAAAACAGACATTTTATGTCAGCATACTGCAGAATTATTACGCCGTCGATCTCCCCTATACAAGTAAGGTGTGAATGACACAAGTGCAAGCGCTTCACTTGCATAGGCCTTCTAATAGCCGCGCACCCAAACGATCCTTGCATCTCCTGAACTGTTCGTAAGTACTGTTCTTCAAGCGACAGTTCTGCTCCATCTGCCTGGCAAAGGGTACTTGCAGTTTTAAATTGTTACCAATGGACAAATGTTATTGACCTTTTTGGTCTTTCTGCTCTTTTTCTTAGCATGTACATTTTAAAATTGTGTACGTTCCAGACAACGGGTAGGCGCTAATTAAAAACACGGCGCACTAATATGAGTGGGGGGGTTAACTCCTGATCTTGTGAGTCGTCAACGTTACATACATCCGGCTAAAAAGCGCCACGTCAGTGATGAGCATCTGGACCGCCGTTTTGAGTTCCATTGTTCTCTGTCTTAGGCACGTATTTGATCGCTGGATACATGCCATAGTCTCGTACCCAGACCATGTTTTCACAGCAGCGGATGTATTACACGTAGCGGTGATGTAATCCACCCGCAGCTGTGGGAATCAGGGTCTGGGTACGAGACTACATATTCCATAGGGTTCTTGTGCGGATAATCTATGTACCTTCCATTGCTAAGATGTCAGCGAGATCTCGGTGGAAGCCTAATTCGGCAAAGCAGTGGTACAACGGAATCGACGAGGATCCTGGGAGCCCTTCCGTTTAGAAGTCAGACAAAAGTAGTGAAGAAGAGAGAGGGTGTGGCTCCACCCTCGCGCTATTTACTCTCGGCCCCAGACCCAACGTTACGCAGCAGCGGATGGATTACATCATGGTCGCGTAGCGGTGATGTAATCCATCCGCTGCTGCGTAACGTTGGGTCTGGGGCCGAGACCACGCGTGTGTAGTACCTTAGTGCGTTTTGTTTATTAATATTTCTGATTACACACACACACATACAGCTTGTTGAGAAGGAGAACGTAAGAGCTGTGATCTCTTACAATGAAGCGTATGAGCTTAGCTACTTTACTAACAGCAAAAAGGTGGGCTCTGTTCCATGGTGCAAAGCGATGGTGTGTGTACATGTGTGTGTGTGTGTGTGTGTGTGTGTGGTGTGTGTGTGTGTGTGTGGTGTGTGTGTGTGTGTGTGTGTGTGTGTGTTGTGTGTGTGTGTGTGTGTGTGTGTGTGTGTGTGTGTGTGTGTGTGTGTGTGTGTGGTGTGTGATGATACTTAGGGCAACTTGCATTGCTGTTCTTCCAAGTCAGTTAATGTTCTGGTCGTGAAAAACCACTACCCTACATGTATCCCTTGTGTTGTTGCATTGCTTTGTAATTCTTAGGTGAAATCTACATGTAATACATTGCACAAGGTCCCTCCTGAAATTGCCTACATACACTGTATCACCCATGACAACACATTTGACAGTGTAGCTAATTTTGTGGCTGACATGCATGGTGTTAATTAGAGGCTATGGCTCACACCTGAGGGAAAAAGCCTTACACTGGACACATGTGTACTGGACAAGCAACCAGAAAACAAACACGCTTCCTGTGAGCTTGGGTTGGCTGGTTTCATCTGCAACTGCTCTGCCTCTACATAGAACAACCCTTCACACATTTGAAGCAAGAGATTGAATACAGTGATCATGCAGTGTGATCTAGACTGACCGGTCTTCCCTGTCCCCAGACTGACCAGCCTTCCCAGTCCCCAGACTGACCAGCCTTCCCAGTCCCCAGACTGATCGTCCTTCCCAGTCCCCAGACCCTGATCAGCAGTGTTCGGCTGTGAAAAGCTTCAAGCACTCCTTTTGAAAAATCTGTTGAGGAATAATTACATTTGAATTTTCTGACATGATAAAAACAACCCATTGATAATTTTAAATTGAGAATGAACGCTTACCTGTATGCTTAAGACAGAAAAGGGTACATGTGTTTGGTTGCAGAAAGTAAAGAACCATTTGATATCTATATATGTGTATAGCAGGAAATTGTTTCACAATTTCCTGCTATGGAATTAGTACAATAATTACTCATTCAATTAGAACTGATATTCAAATAGCACATGTGTTTCCTAACGTTGCCATGACATTATGTGTTTCCCTCTTTTTAGGCAAATAGCATAGATCCTGAAAAGGCAATTGAATTTGCTCGTTCCAAGCGACCTCACATCAGCATTAATGAGCGTCAGAGGCAAAGAATTTTGGAGTTCCATGAGAGTTTGAAGGCTGAAAAGCAAGACTGATTTACTGTCTGTGGCATGTGCGCATGTTTTAGACTTTTTATGTCAACATAGAATTATTGCATGTGAAATTATTTAAAATTTTATCAATGACCAAGGATGCTTTATTGGGCCTCATCTTTACATGTGTATGGAAAGACGCTTTTCAGATTAATATGTTTGACAAATCAAGTGCACACATGACAAAGAAATGTTTAGTTGTCAACTTTCAAGTCTTTTAACCTTTAATCTCCAGAGCCAAGTCCTACGCGCCACGGCTGTTTGCGGCTGGAAACTAGGTTTATAATTGGAATATTCGGTAATAGAAATAAAAACAATGATAAAGACCTAATTATGTCTGATGTATGTTCCAACGTTGTTGGTACTCTTCTGTGTGTTGCAAATGGACATATAATATATTAAATAGGCGTCCTACACGACTGTAGACTATTACACACTCGTCACGCTATGCTTCTACATTAAACGCATGCATTATGCGCAGCGTGTTTACATAAGGCCACGCGGAAGACATAATGGAGGGGTGCATAGAAACATCCATAGGACAGCCATCTGGAAGTTGTCCCGAAGGTAAGCTTGCCGTCTCCTCAATTATCACACATGGTTATGCTAATTAGCACGTACCTGAAGAGTGGACGAATTTTCTGTAATCCCGAAATCCCTCGGTGTTTTTTATGAATAAAATATGATTGTTGACATATATACGCGCATTGTTTTCAACAAATAGGAACTGAATATCACATGAAACAAGTGCAGCTACATTGCAGGGTGTGTGGACAACGTTTGACAAAGGTTTAAAACAAAAAGTATTGCATATCAGTGCAAGGCAATAGCAGAAAAGCTGCAGACAGCATTTGGTATTGACACCAGTGGTGATGACCTACACATACATCCAGAAAGCATGTGTAAGTGTTGCAAACTGTCAATGGACAGGGTGGATAAGTGCCATGAAGAATAAGGTACATCACAGGAGTGCTGTTGTTCTGTTCCAGTGGGAGAAGCATTCTAATCAGGAATGCAAGGTAAAACGGTGTACGTGGGGAACATGTCACTAAAAAATGCATCTCTACAGATGTGTGAGCACTTTCATGCCAGTGCAAAAGGTGGCAATCCTAAAGGGGCCAGACCAACTACTGGCAGAGGCCGCATCCAGGTGTAACCCCTAATATGATCATTTCAAGGATCAATAGCATAGCCCCCCCGTCCAATCATCTCACCTGAGCATCCTTTCCAAGACCACCACTATCAAAAGACAATCTGTCTGTTTCAGTATTAAACCAACTGGAGTGCCCTTTATGTGTTGACATCCTGGCTCAAACGATACAGCTGCCATGCAGTACACTGGCATGTGCCCAATGTATAATAAGTGGGTGGTAACAACAGCCTCAGTGCACTGTCCTTGCTGTTTTTCGCAGCAGCCAATAGTTCTGCCACTCCTCCAGCCAGCTTCCCACTTAGTACTACTGTTGTTAAAGGATGTTGTGGTACACTGTGTGAGCTGTAGTAGAGACATGAGGGCTGGAGCTTACGAAGAGCATGAGTGTGTGCTGACACTCACAGCTAGTGAAGAAAGAGCAGCAGGCTGGGTTACTGAAGAGGGCCATCTCCACTAGTTCAAAAGGGATCATCCAACTTGGTACAGGGGGAACAGTAAGTGTATTCAATGTCAACAACACACAATGTTTACCACTTATGCTCTGACCACTCTGTTTAGCCAGTGACATTCATGCGCATTACAAAACCTCACAATTCAACACAGCCGTATGTTCAAGAACCCTCAAGTCAAGATGCTCTGAGTTGCAGGCCATTCGAAGGGTTGTTAGTGGTGGACAGCCATCGTGCTCCTTCAGAATGAAGTGCTCTCACTAGGAGATGAACAACGGAGGGCCTTGCTAAAGGAGGCTGGCATCTCTGATGAGATAAAAATTGGACCAGCAGAGGTGCTAGCCATTAAAGTAGGCCTTGCAATACCCTGGAACAAGATACGAATACTTCGAAGTTATAAAGCATTGCAGTCATACCTTAACTGTCAAATGTGATGTAACTGTCTTCCCAGGTGGCTGAAAGCATCAAACATTTCCCTGGCATGTGAGGAAAGAATGCGCCATGCTTCTAGGAAGGCAGTTGGAGAAAACCTAAAAGGAGAACTTGCTCATTTTCCCTCTCACTACCATCAGGTGGAGAAGAGTTTCGAGGAGCCCCTTTGGTGTTCATTCCTGACTTGATCCTCAAGGTTGTTGAGCTATTGGAGGAGAATGACCGGTATGGTTTATACCAAACATTAATTACCCACCACATGACCCTTATATTGTGCACAGCGCTGGCAGGCTGACCTGGCACAATGGTGTTATACCAGCTAGTGAGATATGGATAAAACTGGGAGGGGACAAAGGAGGCGGAACATTCAAGATGAACTTCCAGATCGTCAATGTTTGCTGCTCCCCAACTCTGTGAACAACACCTGTGTGTGTTTTGTTGTTTTGAGGCTGATATAGCTACACCAACTTGCACATAGCCCTGAGCGATACAAGGAGCAAGTGGAAACACCTACAGCGAATGACATGGAGGTGAGCATTATTGTACAGTAGGATGCTCAAGTGTGAGAATTGCATGCATACATATAACCTAGGGTGTGATACAGTCAAGATTTTTTTGTGTGGCGATTACGAATTCCTATCCACGATGTATGGATTGTCTGGAGCTTGTGGTATGTGGATAGTACACCATCATCTAGCTCACAAGTGATGTTTCATACACAACAGGATCATATCCATGCTTGTATTGCTTAATCCCCAACAAGAATATGGCAACGCCTCTCTCTCAGCACGTGACCATGCTCCACCCAGATCCCTACATTCAATCCACACTCACCATCAAAAATATCTTGCATCAGGTGGAGTCAGGAAAACAGCCCAACAGTTTTATAATTGCATCTGTGAACCCATCTTTGACATCCCTACTGAACAGGTACTCAGTCATGATATGCATGCTAATGTATTTACATTGTACTAAATAGATCTGCCCACCTGGCCTTCATATCACTATGGGGATTTTTAAAAAGCTCTTTGAATTGTTTGAAGATTTTTGCCACAGTCTAGACTTGGAGCTAGCCTTCTACCACACTGAAGTGGACCAGTCTAGGTACTCTTTGTACAGCCAAGAGTTGCAAAGGCTTCACCAGTACAAAGTTGAGCTACAGGAAAGCAAAACAATCTGAATCAGTTTTTACAGCAGTTGGCCACTTACATGGCTGTGCTCATTGGAGAGTCCAATCCACTGACTGCAGATCTACTACACCATCTGCCAATACATCTAAAATTGTAAAGCAAACTGGTAAGAAAATGAGAAAATAAAGATGCATCAGATGTTAATATGCACCCTTAGGAAACCAAGATAGCTGCTAGCACTGCAGTTGTTACAAGGGAGTTTCCTTTAATGAAGGCCCTTTTGTCAAAGAGCTAGACATGGCTTTACAGTCCATTGGTGTTATCGGCAGCAATACTTTGGTGGCACCTTTGTCGGTAACCATGTACACAAAACTCTTAAGGTAACAGAGGTAATAACACAAGATGTGTGCTACTAATTAACACTCTTCTAGCTCCCTAACATCAACACATTGTGCAGTGCTATTTGCAAATTGGCTGAAAGCAGCCTGCCTCAACAATCTGAAATGGTTGCAACCAGGACTATGATTTTTTAAATGCATTTTCAAAGTTTGCAAAATGCCATTCAATTTATGACCAAAACTTCATAGATGAGGCTCAAGTCCATGAACTAGGTAGGTAATACATCCGTTCTTCTGTATGTTCACTGTTGTCATTACAATGTGTTTTAAACAGAACAATCTGTGCAGGAGTTCATGGAGCTCTTTCGGACAAACTTTCCAAAGGGCACAATACCCATTAAGATGCACATGGTTGAGGACCATGCTGTGCAGTGGGCAAGGTCTACTTATGTTGGATTCGGCCTACTTGGGGAGCAGGGTGCTGAATCTGTACATGCTAAGTTTAACAATTTAGCTAGAGGCGTATAGTGCCATAAAGGGCAAGGTACATCAGTTAGAATGCATAGTAGCAGAACATTTAGTTAGCATTGCACCACACAATGTGGCAGCTATACCACCACCAAAGAAAAGGAAGAAGTAAATGATGACAGTCAAACCATTATACATATATGTCCTTTGAATCATCAATGAACATGAAAAGTCGGAGACAAAATAATGCTTGCATATATAGTTACTCATACAACAAATCTCACCCGTAAAAATGGCGCTTTTCCAGAAGCTTGAAAACCACTTCAGAAAATTCGTCCGTCTTGGTCTTGGTAAGAAAGAGGTAGCACTTTCTATGTACCTTAGCGTGAATGTTAAGCTGGAGCCTAGTCAACTTCCAGAGGGTAGGTATCATATATCATGCCCACGAGGTCCGTATAAGCAGATCGAAGGTCGATTGTTTTCGAACGCCAAAACTGTCAGTCGCTGCATGTAGATCACGTGGTTTATGATGTTTTATAAAGGTTAGAGGTGATTCTCAACTACAATATGGATTTTAGGTGTTCATTGTACTTCTTGTACTTTATGTACAACACATTCCAAAGGGCAACGGTTGTCTGGCTCGTTGCTATGTGACTACCGGAACATTTCAAATTTTGGGGCGTAGGGCCTAATTTCCACAATTTCAATGAGAGCAAACAGCCGTGACGCGTAGGACCAATATTTGAAGTTTTTGTCATCCATTTCTCTACTGTTGTTTGATGTGTCTACCATGCTTAATTTACCAATTGACAATTCATTTTTTTTTATCACGCTCTTGGTTACACGATGCAAAAACAGGATGCGGTTCTTAAAAATGCATTATGCGTACAATTTAATTGTCCCAGAAAAAAGTATGACAAGTATAACTTTTATTGGATGTTTTTTTAAGCTTGATGTGTGTGCTACTTAATGCATTCGATGGCAGTTGTCTAACTCTAAGCGATTTTAGCCATTTGTGCTGAAAATACACTGTGCGTTTTGTCCATTCACTTGGCTATTCCAAGACACGCGACTGACAAATACGTATGTTCATACGCTTGTGGAGCTAGCAAATTCTAAATGTAATTTTTTTATTTTCCTAGTGCCAAAGACCTGTCTCACTATCCCCAATGTTTTGAACGTCGTTCTGATCTTCCAACTTACTTGTTGGTACTTGAAGTTGCAAGACGTATCTATTGGCAATCCAGTATGACTGTATTTGACAGTACCAATTGTTTGAAGAATAGCAAGGAAGTACCAGTATATTCATAATTACTAACCATTTTTACAGTACAATGAGTTTTTGGTTTGTTCTCTGTTCATATGGGTTTGCAAAAAAATTAATTTTAACATGCGTCCTACGCGTAGGACCATCGTCCTACGCGTAGGACGTCTGGAAGATTAAAGGTTAATTCTTGAGGATACGTGTAGCTGTGCAAGTATACATAGCTGCACATACTTAGGGAGGAGTATCATATAGTAGTCTGGACTCAAAATACTGTAGTTGTGGGCAACATTCTTGCTTAAATATGTTATGTGCGTATGTGAGATTTAAATGTTTGCACCTGTACGCTTAAGACAGAAAAGGGTACATGTGTTTGGTGCAGAAGTAAAGAACCATTTGATATCTTCGAGTGCAAGATTGCACAACGAAGCATAGCAGAGATGATTTATATCTAGGCTTTATCTTAAATATACTAAAGTGCATAATCATGATTGTGTTGACACAGAGATGACCAGCACAGACATCTAGTTGCACATCAATGCCCTGATGACCCGAAATCCACATGGCTCTCATCTTGCACACTCATTCTGACATATTCGGACGTGGTCGTAGCTTCGTAATCTTTTGTTTTGACTTTTCATTCGATTCCTGCAATCATTTAAAACATTAGCAGTTCTGCTGTAGCAGGAGGTCAGGTCTTTCAGCAAAAGATTTCGAATTTTTGGAGAATTGAAAGATGTAAAGGATTGCATTGCCCCAACCTTGTCCACCATCTCCAATGGCCTGGGGAAGAGAATTGAGGGCGTAATTATGAAATGCCAAAAATTTCAAATTCACCTCCCTGGAAAAATACATGTACATGTATGTCACAAATCACCTCGTGAGCAAACTAATTTTACAGCTAATCAGGATGGTGTGAAATCCTGTGACAGATCAATTGTAACAACAAGAAAACAATGGACAGGCAAAGTGAAAGCAAAACAAGAATCCTAGAATTAATTATGCCCAAAGTGTGACATCACACACCATATGGCTTTTGATATCATGAAATAGCATTCAGCTCGAAACATTTGACAGTTGTGAATGACACTTCTAGATTACACCTATCTCAATTCTGACGCAAGGACTCTAAACATGCACCAATGACGACGTCCATGCACCTGTGCAACGTGACAATTACAATTGTTACTTTAAACCAAGGAGTGTGGGTTAGAAAGGGGGGGGGGGTTGGGGTGGGGGGAGACACGGAATAAAAGTGGTAGACACATCACATTCCGAACACATCACCAACTACTCACTACAATACTAGCAACTAAGTAGTGGACAAATTTATGTCGTACGGAGAAGTTCTGGAGACAAAACAGCAACACACCAATTATTGATTGAAGATTTGTACTTGCCTTCAGCTTTGAGCCTTTGGTGTTGTGATGCTGTTTTGACATCTTTTGCTGCACATGCAACGATTCTAGCTATAGTGCAGTGTGCTGTATGCCACTAGACGAGTGCTAATTTGCATGCAATCAAATGTCTATAATCATAATGCATTATGATCATATAGGACACAGATTGCATGCAAACAGTAGCTACAAATTGCTGTAATTTGCTCAAATGTACATTTCTATTGAGTAAAAACCCCTTCGAAACAATAACTTATTATCAACTTCGCACAAAAATGGGCTTTACTGCTGCCACAAATTAAACTTGGGGCCTCATAACGATCTAGCACCTTGCCAAAGATAATTGCTCTCTTGATGAGCGCTAAGATGTGTGTTTTCTGCCCCTCCCCCACTTCAAAATCATGGTACCATCTGTATGACAGGACAATGTCCATTACCATAAAATGCCTGTGCAAAATGAATGCATGCATAAAGATTGGGACGCAATACTTCTTTTTAACGTATCAATGGTACCAAAGCTCTTGAGCTGCATTGACAAGGTGGTGAAAAACAAACTATGTGATATGCTCACCTGTAGAAACCTAAGAGCTGAAAGGACTCCTAATAAGGCGGGGCTGTTGGTACAGAAATAATTGCTGTACACCTCTGTGAAGATGAACTCCAGGGTGCCCCATATGCGCAGAAGAATGAAGACGATGGGGATGAAAAGCAACTTCCTGTCCACCTGCTGGAGTCAGTGGCTACTTGGGCTGGAGCCCGGGACTGCAATGGTGCCCGGACAAAGGGAAAAAAGAGACTGAACGAGAAAAACAGGAAGGCATAGGCACAAGAAGACGAAGACCAGAAGAAAGAGAAGAAAAGAAGGAACAAGACAGAAGAAAACCACACAACACACACACACACACACACACACACACACACACACACACACACACACACACACAACACACATACACAAACACACACATACACACACACAACACACACACACAACACACACACATACACATACACACAACACACACACATACACACACACACATACACACACACACACACATACAACACACACACACACACACTCAAAGGAAGTCCAGCACCCCATCATCCCTGTACCACTTCTCCACTGCATACATTAGTATGACATTATACATACACACTAACTATTGTACATAATGAGTTGGCCAGTATTTATGTATTCGGCCATCGAAATAATATATTGTAATACTGTAATATTATAATTATACAATTTTATTATTAAAATTACATGAACAGAAACAGCTGAGTAATTTACACAAAGTCAGTTAAATCACCCCTACCAACAGATAATTTTAAAAAGGGTCTAGCGTTTTGGTGCATCAAAGTGATGCCCAAACGAGAGTACATGCTGGCTTTGATTGCTACAAAGTCTGTACTGAGAGCTTTTGAGTCACACGACTGATTGCTACATGAACCACCATAAATCTCGAGGGACACACACATCCACCCTCTGCTGGTTAATGCTACATCATTGCTGTCATGCTACTGTTATAATAAAACTAAATATAAGAACTCACATCTTTTTGAATGCGCAGCCTGATACTAGTAGAGACAAACAGTACCAGCGCCACCACGTAGGTAGTGATTTCTAGGAACTTCCCGCCCACCATGATCATTGCGATACGTACAGTGTTGTCCCCGATCACGCCTATGAAGCACCAGTTGGCCGAGGCCACGGGGGCGTATCCTAGCACGTCCGTGGCCAGCATGACGAAGATCACGACGGTGGGCAAGCCCCAGGCGACCACGTGATACAGGGGCACCAACTGCTGCGCCAGACGTATGCCGTTTTCGACGACGGTCGTATGGAGGTAAATCGCGAGTATGAGGGTCCACAAGAAGGACATCATGGACGAGCTTGTTGTCAGAAAGCTCTGTATCTTGCACACGGGAGTGAACAGGTTGTTGCACAGTTCGACTTTCGTCGACTCCGGTGTCATAGGGTATACGGTCCGGCCCAATTTTCGGTCCGGCGGACCGTATTCCCTTAGGGAATACGGTCCCCCCCCGGACCCAACTCCCTAGGGAATACGGTCCGTCTAAAAAATTGTACATCCAGGGAATACAGTCCGGGGGAGGAGGCGGACTCAATTCCCTGATAGAATGGAGATTTGATTTTGACGACCCAGTTTATAGCGTGTATAATTAAAAAGAGAAATCGATTCTCACCGAAATCGACAAGCACAGGACAGAAGTTCTAATTGATAATGAACGTAAAAGGAGAAATCGATTCTCATCGAAATCGCAACCGTTATGAAAACAATTTAAACACAGGACAGAAGTTCAAATTGATAATGTCATAATGAAAACAATTTAAAACCAAGACAGAAGTTCTTTCACGACATCATGTAATTTATAATGAAAGCAATTTAAACTCAAACAGAAGTTATATAATGAAACCAAGATAGAAGTTCTTTCACGACATCAGATGTTTAATGTAATGAATAGCTGATTGTTCGTACGATGTTTCTGGACTGTGGTTCACCAGACAGAATTTATATAATGAAAGCAATTTAACTCAAGACAGAAGTTATATTATGAAACCAAGATAGAAGTTCTTTCACGACATCAGATGTTTAATGTAATGAATAGCTGATTGTTCACACGATGTTCTGGACTGTGGTTCATCCTTTGCAGGAGCGTGATCATTAGCTACAATGTAAAGAATAGCTAGATTCCTATTTGCCACCTCAAATGATTTTGACATCCTTTACCTCAGGGTAGAGGACATCCCAAGCAAGGGTATTTGCTTGAGGGCCCTTAAAACCTTCATCTATTGCAATCCCGAACAAGAAGTGTTGGACTGCCTCTACCTGTGCGATAAAAAAACATAAGAATTTTTACAGTGCTCAGTCTCAGACGTTCATAACATAACCTATACCATTCCACGGCCTTCTTGTTCTCAGTCTTAGTACATGTACGTGACGCGCATGCACGTGATTTAAGATATGTTTAATCTGCCTTTTGCAAACCATGCACCATGTATATTGACAGAACGTGTACCACAAATTTAGCTCGGCAATGTCATAATATTTTTAATTGGTGATGTAGGATATGTAGGCACCAATTTACTAAAAGTATGTAAATAAGGGATTCAGTTCGTATATTCTCGCAATTATCAAATATCATTTGACAAATGCTGTGCTTAATTGGTGCCTACAATTCATAACCAATTTTATACATTTCATTTCTCTCATAGCTTGTCTGTGAGTGCATTTTTATATGTGTAGCCATGCAGCAATTACGATGGTTCATGTCGAAAGCTTTCATAGAACATATACTGACATGTGTGTACACTGGAACACATGGTTGGGATTTCATTTTTCATTTTGTAACCGAACACTATAGCTAGATGAGCCAACATCGCTTGCGCGTCCTAATACCACTACGACTAGATATCCCCTATCACTGTAGCGTCTGCTAGTATCGGTCAGGTAGGATCTTGATGCAACTGAACTAACAGGCATACTGTTGGGTGGATCACTGAACCCCAATCTTTCCTTCTACTGTCCCCTGTATAGATTCCTGAATCATGGGCGGGATAAACTGTATGGTGTGGTGCAAGGTGCTAATTAAGACTTGTTATTCGTGTACTTTATACGTATAAGTGGTATAGAAGCCGTACTATGGTATGGGCATAAAAATTATTGAGCAATTCTGTACATAGTGTTTTCACCCTCTGGAGGCATGGAAAGAGAAGCGAGTAAGTTCTATACAGGCGCCGCGTGAGGATTGATATCGACGATTGAACGGATTCGTAGCTGTATTTAATTATCACAGGTACAGGTAAGATTACAATACTATTTGCAGTTAATCGTTTCATGACCGTTACCCCGGTAGCGCTCTACTCAGTTTGGTCTATTAAACGCTCCTTCCTTACTTCGCAATCAATGAACAGACTACGGTGAACTGACGAGTGTGTTGGTCACTTAGATTAGCGATAACATGAATTGCTGTGTTTTCTGGCAGTCTAAGTTTCTACTCGGCTCTAAACTAGTTGCGTCAGGTCATGTTGCAAACCCATATACCAAGACTTATGTTCATCTGGTCCCATGGGTACTAGTAATAGGGGGAGGATGTAAAACTGTGTGTTTCAAAGGTGCATTCTTACTAATGCACAACTCTCGGAGGAAGACTGGTGACAATGTGTTTCTATTGGAGAGAATCTGTGTGTTAATCTAAGGTCAATGTACATGTATCATGTGTGTTTGCACTTACTCTCAGATGATATATCCATTCTTATAGGGTGTAGATGCACACCTCTCCAAGGTGATTGGAGACCATGCATGTATTCTCATAGGTCAGTGTGCTTGCACTTACCCTCAGATGACATACACCTGTATGTATATGCACCTCTAAGACAGGGTTTGGCGACTGTGTGTTTCTACTGGAGGGAATCAATTTATTTAAGGTCAGTGTGTTTGCACTTACATGTACCCTCAGATGACGAAATGTAGGCACGTCTTTTTAACATGCACACAAAGACAAGCCAGACAGCTTAAAGACATGTGAGGATATAACAAAGAGATGCTGTCCCTACAAGATATGTGATTTTTCATAAAACCTACACAAAGACATCCAGCCCATACAACACCACTAAAACAGCAAGTTTTTATTGTAATCCTCAACTTCCATGTGCATGGCTTTTATCATATACAGCAACAAGTAGCTATCTTGCTAATGCTATTTGTCTAATACACAGTGACACTCGAGACTAAAAAGCAATATTAACGGATGCCGCCAAGCTTATATATCTGTCTGTGAAATTCACTTTTTGGCTGATTTTACAGGTACGAAATTGAGTACACTCAATGTATCAGCATGTCTCTTATGTTCATTTGACTAGTATCCCCCACTCATTCCTCTCTCATCCCATTTCTTTTTCTCCTCACACAGGACCTGGTGTATAGAGGAAGTATGCAGTCACACTTAGAGTGTGCCAGGTCGATTTAACCGCTAATTAAGTACCAAGTTTTTGAGGGCCCATGCAGCTTAAAGCTATGTGTCCCTGTATCTCTTCTCATCTCCCTTCCTTTTCCTACCTCCTCCCCCTCTGCAGAAAATCTCTGGGCACACGAGCAGCGTTATTTGTCTGTGAAATTCACTTTTTATCATGTACATGATTGAAAAACACTTATGCATCATTCTCTAAACAATAATGGCTGAAGTATTTTCTTTTTTACAGGTACGAAATTGAGATTTATCCAGTACCCTCATCTCTCTTATGTTCAGTTAACTATTATATATTTTTATTTCTTTAATCTTTATTTCTACTTTGTTTGCACTACGATTTGATAATATAAACAGTGCTGCATGTACAGTTGCCGACCTGCACGCGATCCTTTTCGAACCAAATGGAAAAATAGTAACAAGACAGACCGAAGAAAAAGGTTAATAAGTTTTTACAGAAGCTTCATACATTGGCGACCTGTGATCATTGTGGCTTTTGATTTTCGAACCAAATGTGCTATTACAAACCGAATTGAAACTGCATACATAGTTGACGACCTACAGCTTTTGCTTTTCGAACCAAATGTTACGTGCATGCAAGGGTTGGAAATACATTTCAAACCAGGGAATACGGTCCGGGGGGGGACTCAGTTCCCTAGGGAATTGAGTCCGGTTAATTGGTTTTGTACAACCAGGGAACTCGGTCCGGGGGACCGTATTCCCTAGGGAGTTGGGTCCGGGGGGGACCGTATTCCCTAAGGGAATACGGTCCGCCGGACCGAAAATTGGGCCGGACCGTATACCCTATGACACCGGCATTGCGGTAACGTTCCCGTAGCTCGTGTACTGCAGGTAGTTCGAGGAACCCATGATGTAACCGAATCCAGTGACGAAGTCGGCGATGGCGAGGTAGGTGATGATGGCGCGCGAGCCGGAGCGTACGGCGGGCCAGCGCAAGTACACGTAGACAATGAGGACGCTGCCCATGCAGGAGAGGAGGCTCGAGAATATGGCCACCACGCTTATCGCCCGGGCCGTGCTTCCGCCCCTGTCGCTGACATAACTGCAGGCGTCTGGAATATTCTCTCCAGGACAATACGATACAGACATGGAGTGTGCTGAAACATTAAATAACACAACGCGTGACCTAGTGGGTGTCGCGTCAACGCACCGCACCTTATAATTTTATATGGAATTCACTTTAATATTTATGATCTTGCGCCAATGCTAACCATACATGTCACACCATACCTCTAGCTTTGTACACTGTAGTACGTCAAGACACATCCATAATTGTGAATAATGTTGATGAGTTTCTATATCACGTAACAGATACACCCCTTGTGCTAACAATGCGTTCTACCATGGATGATGTAGTTCAACTGCGCTCAGTGCCGTCAAGGGTAGACTGAAAACTTCAATTCCACGGCAGGACTGAACGTACCAATGAGAAACAAACACAAATACGTGAGTGCGACAAAACCCCCCCCCCCAAAAAAAAAGAAGAAAAAAAAAGGCGAGCGAGGGATTATGGCGGGGAACATTTCCACGCCGCTTCGTCCATGGCCTGGAGCCGGTTCATCCTGTTACGCTGCCATCCCATCCACAGCAGCCCCAGCAGGATGCACGCGATGGACAGGACGTAGTAGCCGTCTACGTTGGTGACGCACTTCCCGCCAGCGGCCTCGCAAAGCTAGGGGTGACGGGGAGGGAGGAGGGTGGAAAAAGGGAGTAATTCTTACACAGCCATATCGCTGGATGCATCACTCGCCAAGTGTTACTGCATGGACAACTTTTGTCTATTAAAATAAGGTGATTGCAACAAATTAACATTCACATGTACTCATTGCCAGAAATTTCGGACATCGACCCATAACTCTGGCTAGGAATTGAATATCAAAATTCTACTTTCACCGTTACAATAGTATATGTAAGGTAAGATTTATCAAAACATAAAAACAGCTAATTGTTAAATCAATTAAATAACGTTCTTTACGACAACAAATTTTATTTTAAGTACCTGTATGAGTAGAGAGTTATAATAATTTTAGTAGTTTCAATTCCGTGTATTGATTATTACGCATGCGCATTGCGGCAGCGTCATCGCGTTACTAAAAATGGCTCTTACATCACTCCCGATGGGGACCAGATACCTGACTTTCTAGTCCCCAGACTCGTGTAGCCCCTCCTTCCATTCTGTTAACCGCCCACCCCCCCCTCCCCCCCCTCCGGTACGTTTCTTGAGTTCGAAGCTCTTTTCGTTATGATTCGTACGTGTACGTGTAGGCTCGCCACCTCATGGTAATGGCCATCTTTGGTTGAAACCGATATACGGACGTATGTATTAGGTGCGCTTTCATTGGAAGACCTTTATCGGGCGACGGGGAATTTGACCTCCTGAGTGGCCACGAAAAGGGTGTATCGGACTACGTACGTATTAGGTGCGCTTTCATTGGAAGACCTTTATCGGGCGACGGGGCTGAGAATTTGACCTCCGGAGTGGCCACGAAAAGGGTGTATCGGACTAGGCCAACATTGCCCCGAGGCTGTTTCTGAAGACCACGTGGATCGTTTTTCACAACAAAACCACCGACTATACTTGGCACATTGTCAAGACATTTAATTGTGTGAGGTGATAGACAGCTTCTTTAAAGTGCATGTGTACATGTAGCTATTAATACATCTACATTATATTTAAGTCTGCATGTGTAGAAATTGTAAGTTATTGTTACTGTATTACTAATTCCGTAGGGGTGTGTCGTGCATGTGCAGAGAAAGTAGCTCATGCTTAGTGTTGCAATGAATTTGTATTGCTTAAGTTGGATATGACGAATGCCTTCAGCATTATCTCCAGGCAAGTAGCTGCAGTCCTCGATGAGTGTGTGATATCTACCCGGAACTATATAGTGTCTTGTAGCCATGGAACCCACCCCTCAGTATGATACCTACTTAGCTCTGGAGTGCAGCAAGGTTACCCTCTGGATCCCCTGCTGTTTTCCTTGGTCCTCCATGCAGGAGATGATATCCAGCCTGCATGTATGTAGATGGAGTGTGTTGACTGTCTTGATGGCACCCACCCAGCTAAACTACGTGCTTTGCATCTGGTTAAGGAGTTGAGTCCAGCAATGGGCCTCCATGTGAACATGGCTAAGTGTGAGCTGTTCAGTATGAAGGGTCCTCAGTGCACCAATTTGGGACTACATGCACTGCACAACAAGTGTGCTGAGTTCTGAGTACTGCATTTAGTTTTTGTAGCTGCTGTCTTCATACTTATTAATTCTGAAGCGGAAGTGTTGCAAGCAATAGACCCAAAGAACACCACTAGCAGTAGAGACTTATTGCTGCTGGGTGCTGACATTAGGGAAACAGTATCGCATGTGCATAAAGTAACAATATTAATAACAGTTCTACCAACTTACAATAGATGCCGCAAACAAACCTACAGTTCTACTAGCCTATTCGGACATTTACTCTTCCCATGATGGCCCTAGCCACTGACCTTACCAGGACATTTTCAGGCAGCCATAGATTTTAGCCAGCATTTTGGGTTTGAGGGTGGCCTGGCCGATGGCAAGTAGAGAGGCAGGACAGGTGTGCTACCTGAGATTAAGCAGAGTCAAGATGCAGTTCCAGGCCAGTAGAAGGAATGAATGAGATCCAAGAACCCACGTGAGGGGCAGATCCGAGCCTTATTCACTGCTCCACAGCAATACAATTTTAACAGTGTAGCCAATTGGAGCACCTATGATGTAAAGATTAGGAAGGAGTGAGCACCTCACCTCCGGTGGGAATGATGTTTGCCCCTCCTGCTGAACATCTCACACTTGGCCAGGTTCACATGTAGGCCCAGTGCAGGACCCAACTCCTCAATCAAATGTAAGGCACGCAGTACAGCTGAGCGGGTACCAGCCAAGGCTCCATTGTCGAGGTACCATGCTTGGAGAAGGATTTCAGCACACTCCTCATCTGCATCCAGGCTGGAAACCAACTTCTGGAGGACTAGTGTCATAGCGATAAGCATAGCTGCAGACCCCTCTGTTGACATTGAAGAAACACATGCTCTAATGCCTGTAATTGTTGACTTTGTCAGAGTGAAGCCAAACCAAATGATGCCACCCCTGTTCTCTGTGTGTGGTGTGTATGTGGTGTGTGTGTGTGGTGGGGCATGGTGTGATGTGTAGTAGGGTGTGGTGTGTGTGTGTTGTGTATGTGTGTTGTGTATGGGTGTGGTGGTGTGTGTGTGTGGTGTGGGTGTGGTGGTGTGTGCATGGTGTGATGGTAGTATGGGTGTGGTGGTGTGTGTGTTGTGTAGTGTGTTGTGTGTGGTGGTGGTGTGTGTGTGTGGTGTGAGTGCGTGTGTTTGTGATGTGGTGTGTGTGTGTGTGTGTACGTGTGGTGTGTTTATGAGTTTGTATGTGGTGCTTCAAGTGTAGCACACACAAACA